>JAVJIF010034232.1:0-91407 GCA_038442645.1 Agave tequilana | reverse complement strand
CTATTTCCGGTCTCAGACCGGTAATGTTCTAAACAACGACGCCATCATGGCTAGGTTGTTCATCGGCACCTTGAAAGGGGTGGCGTTTGACTGGTTTCGCAGTCTTCCCCCGGGCTCTATCAATTCCTGGATCGACCTGGAAACCGGTTCCTCTCTCGCTTCATGAGGACGATACCGAAGTGACCATGGATAAGCTCCTTTCCACTGTGCAGAGGAAAGGCGCAATCTGTCCGTGAATACATTGAGCGGTTCAGAAATCTATCTCTGATGTGCCCAGCAGGGATGCCTTACCCATGCTTTTACAAACATGCAGGACACAACTTCTTGGATCAAGTAGAAGTTCGCATGGGGGCTGTCAAGGACCATACTTGGAAGGAATTGTCGAACAAGCCGAGATAGCCGAGAAACGGCTAAGAAGTCGAGCCATCCGCCCTAGGAGCAAATGGGGCACGAACAACAAAGGGCGTAGCGATCTCCCGCAGTCTTCCAAGCTAAAGGGAAGAAATTATGTCCGTCGAGCTGACCGGGACACACAGCCAAAGCCAAGAAGAGCGGCCAACAGCCAAGAGCCCAAGTTTCCTCCGAAGCAGTACTCCTTCAGAGATGACCAGGTGGTCACAATTATTCCATGCTCCATAAAGGAATAAGATGAAGCTGCCAGATGCTCGGCGTCCTAATGAGGTAGGGCGCTCAAATGACCCTAAATACTGCCTCTACCACAGGATGATCCACCATCCTACCGACAAGTGCTATGTTCTTAAGGATAGAATTCAAGCCTTGGTCGACGCCGGAGTCCTCACACTGAAGACGGAACAGAAGAAAGTCACTGCCAATATGGTGGACTCTTGAGTTCGGCACTGCCCAGAAGGTCATGGTCCTGGCGAGACCTACTCAGCCCCGGCGCCACGTTGGGAAATCAAGCACCTCCAGCCACGACTCAAAACAATAAGGTCTCGTCCTTTGACATTGGAGACAGGGGAAGTTATGTGGATACACCCCGACCTCATCCAAGACGTACAGCAGACGTCGAAGGACTCCAGCAGAAAGGGCAAATCCTGCAATGTCATCCTGTCCTACCAGACGATGGTAATCTTACTTCGGCTTCCCTCAGCGATTAGAAGAAGAAAAGCATGCCTGTGCGGCGCAGGCAGATGCGCCTCAACAGACGGGCACCGGTCTGGAAATTCATACCTAAGGCAATATGACAAGCCTATGACGAGATACAGCAGCTAACGACACAGTACCAATGCCGACATCCACTCCAATCCAGCCAAAGGGAAGGAGAAGCCTAAGGAGGTGCGATTCGACCATGTGTTGAAGAAACGCCAGGCCAAAGGGTAGCCACGCCCTTTCGCTTTGATATATTGGCCCACTTAGCCAATATCCCGGCTCGTATCACAATACACGAGCTTCTTCGTCTCTCTAAAGAGACGAGAGAGGCGCCAGAGAAGATGCGCTAGCCAACTCAGAGTCCTTTCTGACATGCACGCCTGAGATCCCTGGTGATGAGATACAGCCTTCCTGCTCAGAGTGCCATCACGCACAGTCAAAGGTACCTGCCATTACTTCAAGGCGGAAGATATGCTTCTCAAAGACAACAAGCATGATCGACCCTGTACTATACCGGATATATCGGTTCAACCTGCATTGAAAGAGTACAAGTCGATCCGGGTCTGCTTATCAGCATCACCCCAAAAGGCTCCTCTACTCCTCGCATTACGCTGTACAGGTTGTCTGCACACCACCCACTACAATATATGGTTTCAACGCCGGGAGCAGCCATCGCTTGGAAAGATTCGGCTCGCTGCAGAATCGGAAGCCTGAAGTCAGAGGTGACGTGCTATGTCTTGATGCTGACAATCATAACACTGCTACTAGGACGACCTGGACCATGCCAACTGGATCGTTCCGCCACTCTCCATCAGTGCTTCAAGTATGTTTGAGGAGATGCGACAGTACGAACTGTCTTCGCTGAAAGCAACCCTTTAAGGGGGTGGAAAACTACTTCACTGATGCCCTCCTATATCAAGAGGCTAGTGGAACGCCGGGAGAACCTTGCCAGACGAGATGAAAGTGGCAATGAGGAGATTCGGAATCTGAAACAGGCACGCCGGCCATTCTGATTGGCGAGCAATTGTAGCATGCTTTAATGATCCCGATGTGAGATCCCTTCTGATGAGGAAGGCGAATGGATAATTAATGATAATATTTCTTTTGATTATCCTGCGAGCATCGAGTCGATAAATCCATTATGGATGACCCTCTTCGCATGCCCGTACATGAGCCAAGTTCGGCCACTACATCTGTGGAGGCTATAGAAGGGGCCACGCTGGTAGTTCCCTCCGTCCAAGCAAGGTCAGTCGCCAATAATCTTCGGCAGAGCCCGGCCAGGAGATTCTCAACTACAGACTCAAGCTCGGACTCAGAAGTTCCACAGTTCTGCCATTACGCGCCATCAGCGCCATATATTGAAAAATGGGCTACAACCTGAAGCAGGGAGCGGGCCTAAACTTCGGAAAAGGAAGACGCGGCTTGATGCGTAACTCCGTCCCAAGAGGAAAACCTGCAAATTACTATGATAGTACACGCAGGGGGTTAGGGTATGTTACACCACGTCATCAACAACAGTTCAGGTCAAAGGCGACGGATCGATCCCATCACAGTCGACCTCATCCTCCGAAAGGGACTCTGATGTCAGCATAGGAGGAATATTCGAAAGCCTCATGACTTCAAGCAGTCAGTTGGAACCCGCAGAGGTTGCCACTGAGGAATCATGGGCCCAGCAATTGAGCTTTCATGGGAGGAAAAGCGGTTTGAGCTACGCGAGCCACCTACCGAAGACAAGGTGATCCAAGTCAACTTAGGCAGTCAAGATCACCCTAAGCCTATTTTCATAAGTGAAAGCTTATCACTTATCGAAAAGGAAGAATTGATAATGCTCGTAAAAGAGTATATAGATGTCTTCGCCTGGAGCTATGAAGACATGCCTGGACTTGATCCACAGGTCGCTATGCACCGTCTAAACATCAAGCCCGACGTTAAGCCAGTCAAGCAGCAACAACTTCGGTTCCGCCCAAACATCATGGGGGCTAGTGAAGCCGAAGTTCATAAGCTCATTGCTTGTGGCTTCATCCGGAGGAACAACATCCAGATTGGGTGGCTAACATAGTTCCCGTCCTCAAGAAAATGGGAAAATACGAATCTGCATCGACTACCGTGATCTCAATACGGCCTGTCCCAAAGATGAATTCCACTGCCGATCACCGATGTCATGATCGACAAACACATGCGGGTCGAGAGGATGTCTTTCATGGACGGCTTCTCAGGGTACAACCAGATCAAGATGTTATCCCGATGACGAGAAGCATACTTCTTTCCGAACGCCACTGGGGGTATATTGCTACACTGTAATGCCCTTCGGACTGAAGAACGCCGGAGCACCTACCAACGGGCGATGAGCATGATCTTCCGCGACCATCTCCGAAAGCGGTGGAGTGCTATGTTGACGACATTGCCGTCAAAAGCCGCAGCAAAAATGAACATCTTCGCGATCTGAGAACGATGTTCGATACATAATGCGGGCTCATCAGCTGAAAATGAACCCGACAAAAATCCTTCTTGGAGTGTCTAGTGGCAAATTCCTTGGGTTCATTGTCACATCAAAAGGGATCCATCTGGACCCAGACAACCAAAGCCATCCAGGACATGCATCCACCAAGGAACCTCAAAGAGCTCCGAGGCTTGCAAGGCAGATTAGCCTACATCAGAAGATTCATAGCAATCTTTCGGGCCGCTGCCAACCGTTCACCCGTCATGAAGAAGGGTACTGCCTTCATATGGGATCGAGCTTGTCAAGAAGCTTATGAAGATATTAAGAGGTATCTCACAAAACCTCCGGTCTTAGTGGCCCCTACATCAGGGAAAACATTCTTGCTTTATGTAAAAGCTCTGGATTATTCCTCGGCGCCCTCCTCGCTCAGACGGATGACATGGCCATGAGCAGGCCATTATTATGAGCAGGACTCTCATAGGAGCGGAATCTCGCTACAATCCTATTGAGAAAGAGTGTTTAGCTCTCGTCTTCGCTGTCCAGAAGATCACGACATTATTTGGTGGCCAAACCATACATGTCATCTCCAGAGTGAACCCTTTACGACTTCTCATGACGAAGCCAGGGTCGCTGAATTCAAGATTGGCTAAATGGGCACTTCTGTTGTCTCAATACGACATGACCTTTACTCCTCAGAAGGCAGTTAAAGGTCAAGCCCTTGCAGAGTTCTTGGCTGCGCATCCAGTCCGGAACATTCAAGCTTCACGAAGACATCCCTGATGAAGTCTTCGAGTCTAATGCAACCTCAGTAGAGGAAGTGTGGCAGATGTTCTTTGATGGAGCATCGCGGATGGGCCCCAGGAAAGATTATTGCCGGAGTGGGGGTGTGTTATCTCCCACAGGATCATATCCTTCCCAGAGCATTCTCCTTGACAGAATCATGCTCTAAAATGTAGCGGAATACAATGCTCTGCTCATTGGCCTCCAGCTCGCCCATGGAATGGGGGTACGCTACCTTGAAGCTTATGGCGATTCAAGCTGATCATAAATCAGGTTAAAGGCGAATACGAGGTCCGTCATGAAGACTTGGTGCCTTATCTCATACAGCCATCGAATGGCTAGCTTATTTGAAGGCTTCTACATTGGGCATGTGTCCCGATCTCAAAATACCAAGGCGGATGCTCTCGCTGCATTAGCGACAACGCTAGCCTTACCGGCCGACACCGAGTATCACCTCACAGTCGCAACCCGAATCTTGTATGCTCCAAGCACATACTAAGGTCCAAGAAGTCTATAATGTCTCCATGGATCTTGAGCGAGGGATTGGCGCTTCCCTCTCATTGACTATGCTCTACACGGTCTGCTTCCAGACGATCCCAAAGAAGCAGCGTCCATCAGACGAAGGTCGCTCCGTTTCTACTATGATCCCACTTTGAAGACACTCTACCGTCGTTCATATGACGGTGTTCTCCTCCGTGTCTCTCTCATTCAGAGGCACAGGAAGTGCTTAAAGAAGCACATGATGGCATTTGCGGAGCTCACCAGCCGGGTCCGAAGCTTAAAGACAGCTGCACAGACTTGGGTACTACTGGCCGACCATGATGACCGATGCCACCCAGTATGCACGAAGGTGTAAGGCGTGCCAGGTCCATGCAGACTTCATACACCAACCTTCGGAGTTGCTCCACCCTACTGTTGCTTCATGCCATTTGAAGCATGGGGAATCGATGTCGTAGGGCCAATTAGCCCCTCTTCGCAAGGTCACCGGTTTATCTGGCAATAACCGATTACTTCTCAAAATGGGCAGAGGCCACCCGTTGCCGAAGTTAAAACCTCCAATCTGGTTAGCTTCATCAAACACCATGTCATCCATCGATTGTTGTCCCAGGCGGATCATCCATGACAATGGTCCCCAATTCATAAGCCAAGGATTCTATCGGTTTTGCGATAAATACCGAATTCAGAATATGGCTTCGACAGCTTACAATCCTGCAGAACGGTTAGCAGAAGCATTTAACAAGACAATCATCAAGTTGCTCAAGAAGTTGTCTCCTCGAACAAGCGAGATGGGACGAAAAGCTCGGTGAATGCCTTTGGGCCTACCGGACTACGGTTCGGACACCGACAGGCAATACTCCTTCTCCCTGGTATATGGGTGCGAAGCGGTCATCCCATTGGAAATCCAGGTGCCATCATTGCGGGTAGCCTTGACTACTAAGATGACATCAGAAGACAATGATCGCCTGCGTCTTCAAGAGCTCGAAGCCCTGGACGAGAAGCGGCTGCAAGCTCAACAACACATCGAGCTATATCAAGCTCGGATGTCAAAAGCCTTCAATAAGAAGGTCAAAAGAGAGTCTTCCAGAAAGGAGATTAGTCTTAGCGTCAGACGACCGATGATTATGACGCACAAGACCAAAGGCAAATTTCAGCCTAAATGGGAAGGACCGTTTGTGATAGAGACAGTCTATTCAAACGGAGCATACCGCCTTACAACTGCAGATGGCGACCTCCTCATGATGCCGATCAATGGCAAATTCTTAAAAAAGTATTATCCTTAATCAAGGATCTTGCTCTCGATCAGGTTAAATTACACCTCTGATCGAGATCCGCGCGTCCTCCGGAATGCGCACAAAGAGAGCCTTTCTCTTTCTCCAAACATATCAAACCTATTGATAGCTGGGGGTTTGCTCACAAATCCGAGGGACCTGTTCCACTTGATTCCCTCTCCAGAATCACCTACCAATTCTCATCCATAGAATGGTAGGACCACATATATCCGCTGTTACGTTAACATTAAAACCTATGGCAGCAATCCCCTCTTTCTTCCGAGAAAATGAGACTCCAAAATCACTTACCAATTCTCATCCATAGAATGGTAGGACACATATATTCCGCTGTTACGTTAACATTAAACCTATGGCAGCAATCCCTCGTTTCTCTCCGAGAAATGAGACCTCCAAATCACTTACCAATTCTCATCCATAGAATGGTAGGACCACATATATTCCGCTGTTACGTTAACACTAAACCTATGACAGCGATTCCCTCGTCTCTCCCCGTAAAACGAGATTATTCCCAAACTCCATTGCTATTGAACTTAGTGGTGTCTCAATTGGTTACGTCATTGCGACCTCTGAAACAGTAGACAACTAAGTCTCAATCCCGAGCCCTGTTGACATTTACAAAAAGACAGGTCTCGATACTCGTTGACATTTACAAAAGACGAGTATCACCTATCGATCGAAGCTTGGTGGCTTCTCAACCAGTTATGTCATTGCGACCTCTGAACTGGCAGATAGCCAAGTTTCATCTATCATTGAACTTAGTGGTGTCTCAATTGGTTACGTCATTGCGACCTCTGAACCAGTAGACAACTAAGTCTCAATCCCGAGCCCTGTTGACATTTACAAAAGACAGGTCTCGATACTCGTTGACATACAAAAGACGAGTATCACCTATTGATTGAGCTTGGTGGCTTCTCAACCAGTTACGTCATTGCGACCTCTGAACTGGCAGATAGCCAAGCCTCATCTACCATTGAGCTTAGCGGCGTCCCAATTGGTTATGTCATTGCGACCTCTGAACCAGCTGACAGCTAAGTCTCAATCTCGATGCTTGCTGACATTTACAAAGGCAAGTATCTCCCTTTTTAGCCCCGCAAAGGGCTGACTTCGAGACTGACAACATCTCAATTGGTTATGTCATTGCGACCTCTGAACCAACAGACAGCCATGCCTCATTATCCAAACAAACAACAGACGACAAAAGAAAATCTTTCTATTAATTCAGAAGGATGGGATACATGGAGGAGCCTATAGGCGTACATGATAAGATCGGATCCGATCTCCGAGCGAAGCTAGCCGCGTCCTCCTGTCATCTTCAGCCTGGGCCAGCGCCTGTGATCTTAGCTCCGCCTCATCAAAGTCCACTGCCTGAGCCAGACGAGCCTCGGTCTCCGCCAAAGTCGCCCTCTGTGATGACTTCTGCTCCGCCAGCTCCTCACTTCGAGCCCTGAGCTGCTTAAGCCGCGCGGACTCTTCATGACGCATCTGCGTAGCTTTGGACAAGAGGAGATTTGCCTTCCGGATCATCTCTTCAGCCCTCTTGATCTTATCTTCAGCGTCAAGAAGAGCACTGTTGGAAGCATCAATTGCACTCCCAACCTCTGCTTCCTCTGCCTCCAAGGACCTCAAGTCAGAGGAGATAGCCTCAACAGCCTCTTGAGCAGCGAGCTGAGCCTCGCGCTTCTGGGCGACAAGACGTGCGAGCCGTTCATCAGCCAAAGACGCTGCATCGGATCGATGGAAATGGCGCCATTCCCCCACGTCCTTCTCAAGGTCATCCACCAGGAGCTCCAGAGCAGTAGCTTGATGGTACCCCTCAAAGTCCCGGATACACTCAATGCCACGGGAGAGAACCATCTTCAGCTTCGAAAATGGCACAGGCGAGCCCTTCAAGACTAGACCGATAGTCTGCTCCAACTGTTATAGAAGCTGTCGACCAGATTACCGATGAAGTCATTCTCAGCTTCATCAATCTTGAGACAACCTCGGAGCAATCTACCAACCTAGTCGACACCACCGCGGAAGAAGAAGCGGGAACATCGACAGCAGCAGGGCAAGCCAAAGGTGACCTCGGCGGAGTCCTCAGCGACACCAGCACGCCAGCCACCGCGGAGGTAGGACTGGCCACCGCCTCCTGAGCAGCAGGCTCAACTACCAGCGTCGGGGAGGTAGGGCTCACAATCACCCTCAATGCCATGTTTGGCAAAACAGTCTGCACCTCACTCGTTGATGTGACCGGGAGTGAGGGTACCTCCGGGACTGCCGCCTCTTCAACCTCAGGGCCTTCCGCTGGTTTGGGCTGATAAAAGGGCAGGTCGCCATACAGCGTGTCTAACACAGCCGCGTCTGCCCCGGTCGAAGCGCTCATATCACCCTTTGACCCTTCAGGAGGACCCTCCGCTTCTTTCGAAGCTGATGCACCTTGGGGACGAATGCCTGCAACGAAACCAAGGTCAAAAAAGGAGACGCAGCAAACAGGCGAAGACCAAGAGGTCAAAATCATACCAAAGGCCGATGTCACCTCGACAGCCTCGTCAGAATCCAAGGGTCCCATCGGAAAGTTCTTACCAGACTCAACACGGATAGCCGGGCCACTCGCCGATTCCTCCGCAGACCACCCGGCAGAGCTGGATGCCATAGGACTTCCTTTAGAAGTCCCAGCGCCCGAAGGGCCAATATCGGCCGCATCACCTCCGGACTCCTCCGAGCGAGCAAAGGAACCCGCTGCACTTCCATAAGTGAACAGGGGATCGTAGTGCTCCCCTTGCTCTCCAACTGCCTCAGCTCCTGCAACAAAAAGCAAATGATGAGTCATGTAAAGCGCGCTGAAGGCATATTAGATGGGTCCAATCTTACCAGTAGTCGGTTCATCAACCAACGGCTCAGCCACTAATGGAGCAGCAGAAGGAGGCGCAGCAGAGGGCTCACCCTCACCACAATGGTAGGAGTTTGGCGACGGGGCTTCTTCGCCGACGACTTCCTACGGGATCCACTCCCACGCTTCCTTTTGAAGTGGACCTCAGAGTCCTCTTCCTCCACTTCTTCCACATGCTGTGGGAGAGCTGCCCCCACTACACCAGAGCCGGCTTCACGAGCACCAGCTTCGGGGGCATCGGGCCTTGTCTCTGCCTCGAAGCACGGGCTCTCTGCATCAGAAGCCTCGCTATCATCCACAGCGATGAACTCCTCTATGCCAGGAACACGGACTCGTTTGCCCTCCATCTTATCAGAAGCCTTCTGCCTCAGCCGATGGGAAATCAACTTCACACCTGAACTATTGACTTTGAATCCAGGAGGCGTGGAGTTCGAAGCTGCATACCATTGGCAGAAACACAGGGTCGTCCATAGGCCGGGATCCTTTGACGGCGTGCGTAGCCACGCTCCAGTGTCATCCGCGGTAAAGAACCGCCAAGCACGAGCCCCATCAATGAGGCTCCCCATGAAAGCCAGGTCCGGATTCGGGTTGCCCACATACAACTGGTCATAACCAAATTGGCGGGCGAACCGGCTCGGGATGTAGGGCTCCATGTAGCAGGTATCCCCACTCCGGTACAGCAAATGCGAGGGCCGGATACAGACCAGCCACTCGAAAACACCCCGACTCATGGGGGACCGACCTGATTCCACATCATGGAATTCCTCGTTGTATCCTGCACTCCGCAGGCGAGGAAAGCAACGGAACAGGCTATAAGCGTCATAGCGACGCACTAACTTACGGGCCTCGGCCACATAAGTTTTCTGCCACAGACAGCCTTCAAAACGACGGAGAAGCGCCGTTTGAACACCCTGAGGTGGATCTTCCCCAGCTCCAATCAAACCGGGGCAGTGTAAGGCGAACCACGCCATCAAGTAGGTGTACGGTAAACCTACCCTAGGATTGGGCCCGTCACAAGGCAGGACGGCACCCTTCCCCCGCCTTGACGCCATCGGCCTGCAGAAAGCCTCCGTCAGTATACGAAGGCCCCTCTGAATACAACACACCATGGCCGGGAGGAGACCCAGACGGTGGCCATGGACCAAGCGGACGGCAGGCAGCAGCACATTTGGGTGAACAATGTCACCCGAAGAAGAAGGTACGACACACTTCTTTAAACCAGATGGTTAAGAAGCCAGCCAGCAACGCCTTGCGAGACATAGGCCGACGGGCCTGATGGTGAAAGCTCCGAAGAACATCACCCTTCTCGAAAGGACCATCATCTTCGGTCACGACGATGTCCTTTTCAGCGCGCACCTCCATCCTCGCCAAGATGTCTTCTTCAGCAACTCCGCAATGAGCTGCCTCGGGCACACTAGTCATGTCCGGAACAAGTAGCTCCCCCAGCTCTTCAAGCTCTTCGAGCTGCCCTTACCACCAGTGTGGATACTGGAACAAATGTGCAGGTGGCCATCAATTCCCGATATGTCTCAAGCAAGGCAGGCTCTTGCTTCTCCAAGAGAGCCAACTCCGTGTCGCACGGAAAATATTCTTCATATGGAAGAGACCCGAAGGGCAAAGCTGAGATCTCTTGCATCTCATGCAGGGCCATGCCCAACTCACCAACTGGGGTGAAGAAAGTCCCCGAGGCCGGGCAGTACAACTCTAGGATGGCGTAGAAGCACGCCACCTTCATCTCAATGCCGTAGCAGGTCGCCCTGACGGCCTCATAGAGGTTCAACCTCTCTAATTCCCCCTCAAAATGATTGAGGATATAATTGGTCAACTCCACCCACCATGACCTAGGAGGGTGGACCCAACCAGGAGCCCTGAGTCCGGGGCGGGATAGTTCCCGTCAACTTCGCAGAACTGAGTGCCAAAGGTCGGCGCCGCAGCTGGATTCTCTCCTACTGGAAGGTCCTCGCCACCTTCCCAGGGTATAGCCCTATTATGCTACGAGGATAGCCCGCCCCTGAATAGCCGGACTTATACGACAGTCTCCCGACATGGACGGACTCAGCATTTAGGCTCACGCCCCACGCCATCTTCCGAGCCTGAGTCACGCTCGCGAAGGAAGGCAAAGCGAAATGCCGCTTAGTAGATGGGAGATAGAATCTCTCGCCATCCAACTGGAAGACCCACTGGCCTTCGCCGGCTTGCAGCTGGCGATCGGGATCAGGTGCAGCATCCCCGAACATGAAGTCAGGCTTTTTGTAAGCCTGACGGTCGATATCTTCAAACGGAGCCGTAGTCAAAATGCTCCGCATGGCCTGCGGGCCACCACTCTGAATGAGCGTATCCCGTACAAGGGGGCTCGGCTCACTGAACAAGGAAGCCTGCCCAAGGAACTGCAAGCTGAGGCTTCCTGTTCGACTGGTTACGCCAAATAGACTGTTCTGGAGGCCGGAGGCGTAATGAACTGCAAAAACAAAAAAAGAAAATGAACTATGATTAGTTCACCACTCAAATCGACGCGAAGACACAAAAATTCGCTAAGGCATAGCCTCGCCCAGTAAGCAGGGACAGTGGGGATAATAGCTTTGATAAAAAGCTTCGCTTCACAGGTAAGACTGCATCTTTGCAGGAAGTGGCATAGCCCTAAGGGCTGACGTCATCAAAGGGGCATTATGGTCAAAAGTCATCATGACTGAGAGGACTTATTCAAGTCCTTTCCTCAAACAGTACGGAGATGGCCCAAGTTATGGCTTCTTATGGAAGCCCAAGAGAAGAACTGTTCAGTTCTTACTTCCCTGGTGCAAGCAAAATAGGGAAGTTAAGGGAAACGAGTTCCCTGATAAGGACAGATCATATTCGATCGTCCTAATGGCCAAGCGCCGACTCCAAAAAGAGAAGACCATCATCCCTAATCTGGGAAAGGAGTCTCTTACCAGTGATTGGTCGTTCAATGACCGGAGGAGGAGGGCCCTCCACTGCAGAAGTCGCTACTTCCTTACCCGCTCGTCTCTTGGGCGCCATTGAAGAACTGCAAGAGTTCTCGAAGTACTCTGAAGCAAAGGAGGAAGAAGGAGAGGAAAAGACAGAAATTTCTCTGAAAAAAGGAGATCTCTCCCATGATCAGCCCGATCAGGCTTTTATAGGCCAGTCAGCGCCTAAATCAAGGCCTCAAAAAAGGGCACATGCCGCCGTTTCGAATTAATTCGAAACGGTGCCCGAAGCGCCTGAGGCGCTTTCCCAAAGTGCGACGGTTCAACCCCACTAAAGGGTTAACTCCGCGCAGGAGCAAAGTGCGGGCTTCGCACAAACCTTCAAAGACTTCGCCAGGAAGTCTACCTTAGCCCGCCAAAGAGGCTGCTATTGCGGGACATGCCAGTCTCGCAAAGATCATTCGAAGGAAGGACAATGTCCTTAATTCTGCATACAGTTCAGCCCAGCAATGGCCAAACTCTCAAAAGCAAGCAAAAAATCAAATGATCAGACAAAGAACTTTCATTGATTTAAAAGCAAGGGTACATTGATATTACATCAAAGTTGTGTTTCATACAACACACATAGTTGCCTAGCAAGGCCATTTGCATAAAAGGCATACAAGCGGTTTTTATCTGCTTCCAGACCAGATCAACTGGACACGAAAGGCCTTCCTCCTGCACAAGGCTTAACCAGTTCTGCCACCGGGACACGGTCGTTTTTCTCCACAAAATGGCGGATCTTACCAGGCCATTTTTGTTGAAGCCTGGCAATAAAACTTATCGCCGCCAACACGTCAGATCCCATATAATGGGAACTAGTTTTGATGACGCGGATCTGACGCGTGCGTGAGGCCACTCCCCTGAAATGGATCGTCCCGACGAAGGCCACCAAAGTTGAAAGTCGGCAACCAGCCTCACCTCAGATCGAATCATCTCGGATAAGAGGCTGCCAACAGCCTCTGGGACGCGCACCGCTGCCCCGAATTGTTCCTCCGCTTAAAAGTAAAGCTTCAACCGGGGAAGCATAAGGCAATTTTATGGCTTCTTCCATCAAGTCACCAGACTGACAAGCATAGCTCGCTGCAAGGCAAATTGAAGCAAGTTAGCAGTTAAGCACAGAAAGAGCTGCAAAAACATTAAGTCAGATTCTTCAGCGGCAAAGCAATCCGACTTAAGCAGAGGATAAGCTCCACCTGCACAGCAACCATGGGATGGCTCAGCAAACGCCAAGTCCTAGCCTCGCCTATACGGCAAAGTCAGACTGATCTTGTGAAGAACAGTCTCAACCTCACCAATATGGCAAGACTGGCTCAACTATTGAAGAAGCCAAGTCCCAAGTCCTGCCTGCTCAGCGGACTTAACATACAGTGATCTTTCTCTGATCAAATCAAGATGATAGCTTCACAGAAAGCTATGATGAGATCCTTCTCTGCAGCAGCCAATTGCAAGATGATGAACAAGGGAAGCTAATCCTTGAAGCGAGCTGCCAAAGCTAAATTAAGGGAGATGAATTCCCTAAAAACAGTGAAGTCTTTGAATGATCAAGACTTACTGGTCCTTGGCCGGTTAGACAACCAGAGTGGGGTTCCCACTAATTCAGAGATCTGAGTATCTCTCACAACCAAGAGAAGAGAAGAAAGGCAAGGCATTTCTCTTCAGAGGACCTCAAGTGTCCTATTTATAGGCCCCATGGCCTGAGCGCAACCGCCTCAAGCGTGGAAGCACGAGCACATTCAAGGCATTTACTGCGCCTTGATAACAGGGACGGTTTCCATGGAACCGTACAAGGGAAGAAAACGTCTCCCTCATAAAAGGCATTTATGGCGCCTTGAATAAAGGGAATATCCTCCCTTGGAAACGTGCAAATCGGAGAACATCTCTCTCGATTGGCGCAAAAGAAGGAATGATCCTCCTCGTAACCGCCCCACGGCAGTTGCTTTGAAAAGGCAACAGGAGTTCCAAAGCGAACTTATTTCTTGGAAGCCCAGATGCGGAGCTACCCCGACGCGAAGCTACTCGCGAACCAGTGCAATTCTTCGGCAAATTCCCCCAAAGCAGGATTGAAAGCGAAGCTGAACTCAACCATCATGGCGACGTTCATACTCCACACCACCATCACAGCAGTTCAAAGTGTTTCGAAGTCTGAGCTATTGCAGACTCTCGAAAACTTTGAAGGGGGTCTTGTTGACACTTAAAAAAGACAAGATTCTCATTGGTCCGAACGATGTCTCGATACTTGTTGACATTTACAAAAGACAAGGGACAGACGAGCTGAAGACCAGTTTTTCACCCAACTCCAAGGGACAAGGAAGCGGTTTGGACTCCACTGATCCAGCAAGCAGAACAGTGAACCCGGATTGTTTCTAAACAGACCTCAGCAGGTCTAAAATGCTAGCATTTAGCATTACATTAGCCCAAGGAGATAGCCTCGCTTGAGAGGCTAACATCATCCAGAGCACCGCCAGGAAGCTAACTGATAGCTTCGCCGAAAACCCTCTTTCGGACTTCGCCGAAGACCCTCTTTCGGACTTCGCCAGGAATTGCCTCTAGCTCCGCTATGAGCCTCAAAGCGGGCAGCTCCGCCATCAGCCTGCTATGGTCAACCTTTGACTAATCAAATCTCCTGATAAGATCGGATTCAAAACAAATCAAATCCAATCAGGATTCAAATATGGCAGGTGATTGCCACAATCTCTTGACTCTCTTGAAACGAGTAAGAGGATCAAGGAGGATCTCCCAATAATATGGAAAGGATCAAAATAGATCAACCGACTTGCCATTTCTAGCTCCACGGAAGCTATTCTAGCCTCGCAGCAAGGCTACTTTCCAGATTCAAACAGATTCGGTTCAATCTGTTTCCATATCTTCAAAGGGGACGATTATACCCTTGCTCTCCCTATAAATAACCCGCCAGGGGTACAATGAGGAGGATGGATCAATCGAAGGACCAGAGGAGAAGAGGCATCGGATTGCAGAGGAAGGAGCCATCAATTGCCTTCTGATCGCAAGAATCGATCAATTAGCTTCTTCGACTGAGGCTTCTTCATAACGCACCGTGCGTTCTCGAATTCAGAGACCTTTTAGAGAATTGCTTTCTCTATCCAGGGTGTTGATACCCTAACATCGTCCTTCTTCTCAAGGAATCTCCGGAACCAGGCGAGAAGGAATTCCTTATCGAAGGCGATTTTGAGAAGCAGCAAGAGGGTTCTACCAATCCTCTATTCTCTGATTCCCGAAACCAGGCGAGAAGGGAATCTCATCGCTCGCATCGTCAAAGGGACAAAGTGGTCGCGCGCTGACCAGACTCCTATCGGCACATTTTCCCAGAATCTCTGAGGAGATCTACTTGTAATCTTTTGAGAATACTTGTAATTTAGCTCCTCAAACTTTTATTTGTAAGTTTTCCCCTTTTGCAAATCAATGGAAAACAATCACCTAACACTGACATGCTTATACTTGGCATGCTTATACTTGACGTGCTTACATATTCCATGCTATCACTTGTCACCTGACTGATATCACCCTCCCGTCATGTTATCACTTGACATTCGGCATGATATACTTGACTCTTATAATTATCACAATAATGGGAATGATAACCTGACATCTTGTTTACATCTTGATATATTTCACTACAAATTGTACTCCGATACACCGGTATTTCTAATATTCCTGGCTTGTTCCTACTCATTCCCGAAATCTGATAATTATCTCATAAAACATAAAATGGGACAAACTTACGTCGGGTGGGAAAAACTTGCAGATATCAATTATGTTCGTGTTTGCAGTGGTATTAGGTATGTTGTGCAACTAAAACTTTTGGTCTGACCTGAGGACCACCAGGTGACCGAGGGGAGCGCTGGCTCTCTCCTACTTGATACCTTCTTGATAAGGGCATCCTATAAGACCTCTTATATGCCTTGCGTCAAGTTCCGTCCTCCAGCAGTGGAGCATCCTGGGCTGTGGTCCCGGGTACGTACGGGATCCACTATAAACTTGTACGTTGATACCCCCATTGGTTTCCAATAACAACCTTGCTTTACTCAGATGTGGATATAGTGTGTGCTGGGGTACCAGTTCACATATCTTGACATCTGGGTAAGATAAGTAGTAATAATAATAAAAGATAACAACTATGTATTTGTTGTATACTTTGCTGAGTTTGCTTCCATCGGGTTTACATAGGATTTAGGTTTATGGCTATTATTATATTATAGTTGTTTACATCCTACCTTACCCCTGTGTTCTACTCTACCAGTCTCCTCTTATCTTATTATACCATGAGTATTCCCTACTTGATATCATTGCTATATAACTACTTATTCCTATATGCTTGTGCTCACGACACAGTTTTTAATGCGTGCTTATGATTAGAATTTATCGATACATGTGTGTTTATCTATGCACGCCACTTGGCATTCGCATCACCACTAGCTGGAGAGTCTGACTCCTCTGGATCCTCATGTTCAGGTCTCAGAGCTTGAAACTTATGGATTCTCTCAGTTGCTGACCTGAGAGGTGCAGCGGTAGCGTGAATCTCCAAGCAGACCGTCTGAAGCCCTATTCTTCCAGGCCCCCTATGCGTCTCTCAAGTTTTCCTTCTATAAACTCGTGAGCACCTTTTTACTGTTCATACTTGTACATCTTTTTGTATTCTCGCATTTGCGCCTATCAGTGATGTAGTATTCTTGTAATATTATGTACATATGGAAAACTTTGTAATTGTACTCATATGTTGGAATGTATAATGCATACGTGCTTCCGCGCTCTGATTCTTACTCATACTGATACTTAACGTATATATGTGAGGATATTTCTGACCTACTTATATACGTCGTAGAACGTCTCCGTACCCACGAGATCGGAGCGTTACACTAAATCTCGTGGATCTTCAGAATATCCTCGTTAATCTTGAGTTAGAGAAACTTATCCTTGAAAATCTTAATTATTTAGGATATATCAGGCTTTTTCTTCTCTTTTTCCATTAGTTACAACCTACACACTATTAAACATTAAAACAATAAATAGTCGAGTTAAATAAAAATAAATATGAAAATGTGACATATAATATACAATATATGTTAATAATCATTAGATGATGTGATTTGTTTTAATGGATATTTAAGTCTTTAAGAAAGACAATTAGTTGATATCTTTTGCGAAAATTATAATAAAACAATCTCAACTCAAATATTTAGTAGAACTTAAGCTCTTCAATTTTTCTCTCTTTACTTACTAAGAATCTGAATGTATCTAAACAATCAATAGTGTCAAGATCAAGAAAGTCGAGGTTTGCCTAAAGTTAGTTATATAACAGATAGTTTAATCCTATTCATAACTAAAACAGGTAAGCTTAAACTAAACCTGAAGTCACTAAATAAAGGATTTAATAGGCATAGCTCTGGTTAACTTGTATTCGGGCTCAGCTTGATATGGCTTGTACTTAACTCAAGATTTGTTTAAGTTCAAATTCAAAAATTAATCTTGGATATAGGAATATGCTCGCGTGTTCAATCTGAAAAGATTTGCCTCACAGTCAAATTTAGTATGGTTTCTTAACATAAGTAGCATCTCTAGTGTATAACCTTTACGACTTTCATACCATCTTCACCCATTCCCCAATTTGTGATAACTAACATAAGCAGATTGGGTTCAGTTGTAATACACCTTGTTATATGTCTAATCCTTTGTCAAATAGCACTCCGATGGTTATATATGTACAATGATTAATTTTTGCTTTGAACCTAAAATTCTATAAACAATATCCTTAACCATAGAGACTCTTTAATATCTACTATCAACTGAACAATGTCACACATCTTTTGTACAATACTAAGAAACAAGATTATTCACCCCTGCGCAGCTCACAAGTCGAGCAAGAACCAGTGCACATAAATAAATTTGAAGTGACAAACAGGAAACGGGTGATTTTGCTTCTCTCAATACTTTCGCGATAGCATAGTGGCTATGCGGGTCGAATCAACAAGGAGGGAGACGATAGAAACTTTATGGTAATTCACGAAAATCGGTAAACAAGTTCTTCTTTGTTTCTAAAGAATTAAAAGAAAAAGGAAAGAAAACAGAAGTAGAAGATGGAGAGAAGATGAAAACATGGGTTATGGGAAAGAGATGTTTGAAAACAAATCAAAAAGGAAAACTCATGGCTAACTTACTACTAATTGTTCCCACCAATATTGTACCTTGGTTGATTAGTGCCTTAAAAGATCATTGGCACATCCTAGGCTTGTTGCAAGGAACTTTCAAAGCATGACCCATAATATTATTCTTCTTCATCAACCTTCGTCATAAGGCAACATGAACATCAGCCATTCATGATCCATTAGAATGGGAGTATGGGATGAGAAGAAAGTGTAAAAATGTATTAGCCAAAGGTGAGTGGATGAAATCCAAACGTGCATCACAAGCAAACTAATGCAATTATTAATTCATTAAAACCCATTAGAGACAAGCATAAAATAAGAGAGTTAGTTGCAAATTAGTTATAAGTTAGAATCTATTATCATGAGCCATTAATAGCTCTTGCAAGAACGAGACCTATTTGATGCTATTAGATTTATGTGAATTACAAATCAACCAAGAGTTAGTAGGTTAGTGGGTTAGTAGTTAGTTAGCATGAACAAGAAATTAGCAACTTATAGAGAAGAAGAAACTATGAAGATAAAGGAGGATTTTGTATAGATTATCACTCTCTACTGCAATAATCTCTCTTTTTCTCATGAATCTCTCTCTATTTGATTCTATCTCTATAAAGAAAAAGAAAATACAAGATGAAGGAAAAAAAAAGAAAGAGAAAAATCCTAATCTACAATTAGAAGGAGAAAACCCTAGTTTCTGGTATCCTCTCCCGTTCTCTGGCCTCTGGTGCTATTTTATAGGCATAGGAGACTTGAGCACCGAGAAACGAGACCTTGCGTCAAAAATCAGGGCCATTGGCCTTGAAATTGTTGCGGATCTGTGGCAATTGCTGTAGAAACGTGGTAAAATCTTTACCAATGGTCCAAATTTTTGGGCCACAAATTCTCCCAGCTGATAAAAGCTTCCAGAGATTGAAAATTTTCTAAATTTTTTCACGTATTTTCTATAACTGGGCTTCAATTAGGACTTCAAATGAATGGCTATTTTTGAACTTTAGAAGAAACTTGGGTATCAAGAAATCTTTGAACAATTCCTAAAATAGTCATTTTCAGCCACTTTCTCTATTTTGCCCCTTCTAGTGTAACCTGTATACAAGAGACAGAAACTGGCAAAATAGTAGAGTTTATTATAACATCAGATGGAAAATGTGATAACATATGCACAGTTGATGACTAATCACACCTCCGCCCCTCTCTCTTGCTCGTCCTCAATCAAATAAAAAAATACAAAATTTATTAATTCACTTTCGCCTGTCACGTGACTGCACTGAGCATGTGCAGCTAGCCTTTAAACCTCTACGTTATCCCTAGAGGAGGAGTTATAGTCTCCTGAGGGTTTTCAGTAGATTACACCCATAAAATCCAAAAAGAAAGAAAACAAAGTGTTAGTATTTGAAAGAGAGAGAAAATATTTGAAAAATTCTTGCAAAAATTTAAGTGATCAAAGATCATTATCAAACCAAACTATTCATCTCTAACTTAGACTCCATACAAGAACTTGTCTTCAATCAAGGCGAGGAGTCAGATTGAATTAATCACTTGATCTCTTATAAAACTGTAGATAATATGATTTTGTGATACTACAAATTTTTGAGTTTTCGACTCTAACTATCAAGCCATTTATTTTATTTATATGTCTTTCTTTTACTTTTATCAGGCTTTTTAATTTACTCGGGTAGTTAGCTTTTAGCCGATGCCTCCCAAACAAGAAAGGTTTTAGGGCGCCAGATGAGAAAACATCGTGCAGGCTTAAGGACTCAAGTAAATAAGGTTACAAAACTAAAGAGTTTATTTATTTTGACCAATGTTGTGCGTGAATAATCATGCTTTTTAAGGCATAATTACCCAGCTTAATGGTGATAATTTTTTTTATGGCATTCAAGTCTTAGTTTCAATCCCAAAATGTGTAACTGTGAAGTGCATATTTCTCTAAGGCAAAAATTCAAGATCAAATCATCTTTTCAATCTTTCTTTCTTATTCCAAAATTTAAACAAGATACTTATTTTGACTAGTTTGAGAAATCCTAATTATGGTTTCTAATTCCTAAGATTAACTTACTTTCATAAAGGATAATTCAAAAAAAATCTTCTTCTCATTCAAATGTTTGGAAAAGAAAATAAAAGGTCCTAATCTAAAACATTTGAAAACAAAAATAAGAAGAGAGAAAATACTAAGAAAAAAAAGGAAAAAAACTATACAAAAACCTAAGGGGAAAAAAACCTATGTTAGTAAACCCCCCACACCTATCTCATGTATTATCCTCAATGCATTGTGAATATGAGTATGCATGAAAAATAGAGAGGGGAGAAAAAATATCACTTCAGGGTGGTGGTTTTGGTGGAGATCTGATTGGTGCAGGGTTTGCTGCCTAATGCAGTGGATCTGGAGTTCACAGGAACTCACCATTGACCACATCCCTTCATAACCTAATAATTGGATATGATCAGGAAATATCTTATTTTGACATTTATCCTCATCTAATATTCAATCTTGGAAGATCATCACTGAGTCATATTGTTGCACATTTTTATCCAACAATTGAATATGATTTGAAAGATGGTTAATTTGGGCTCAAGAGTTAATAGTTTCAAGAATCAATACTAACTCAGGGATTTGATTCAAATCAAATAAAGGTTAGGGATTCGAAATTGGTTCAAGAATTGAGTTCAATCAAAAAAAATTAAAGGTATGATTCATATTTATTTTCTATTAATGGAATGTGATTTTGCAATATTAGTGATTCAAGTTAAGATTTACGTGCATGGGAATCAAAACTGACTCGGGAATGTGATTTAATATATGAGTCAATATTCATTCAAAAATTGAAACTGAATCACAAAACTGAGACTCGAGTTCACATTCATGTTCAAATTCAATTTTATTGAAGTGATAGCTTGCCAAATTATCAATGCAATTCTCAAAGCTTTGACATTGGTCAAGTTCAAGTGGTTGTGATGAAATTGAATTTTGATTAAAACTTTCAGAGCACCATAATTCTTGGACCGAATCAATAGGATTAGAGGTACAAGGAATGGTCAAAGATTGGTAAGAAAGAGTTTCTCATTCCTATCATCAATTATGTTGACCCTTTGACTCACTTGTCCTTTGAACTATTGATGTCCTGATTGAAAGTATTTTGAGTTTGAATCAAGACTTCGATACTCTTTTCCATGTCACTTGGTTCTTCATTTTGGTAAGATGGGACTTGAAATTGTAAGTATGAAGTTTGGTTTGAAAATTTTATTAGTCAACCATATTTTGAATTTGTTGTTGAAACTCAGGCAAGGCTTTAATGCTCTTTTCTAACTCAGATTTTTCTTCAATTGGTTGTTCTTGAAAAGGATATGTGAAGCAGAATCTTGAAAATATTGTAAAAAAGGTGTTTGAAAATTTTAACTCGGGGGAGACGTATCCCCACTGACTCCATGAAGAGTTGAGATGATTTTGCCAATTTTGGTCATAAAACTGAGGATATGGGTTACATTGATTCAAATAAAATCAATATGGTATATTTTGTTGTCTCATATTGTTCAGAGCGGGTTGGAAATATCTGAATTAAATGAGATCAGGGTGAAAAATGGATCCATTTTTTAATGGAAAAAATTTAGGTCTGAATCCCTTTACAAGGAAAATAACAAAAACAAACAAAAAGCAAACAAACAAATAAAAAAAGAAAAAAAATCAATAACCCTCTGCTAAGGTTGACCTAGACTAGACGACTCCTGACTAGTCAATTGTCCAGGAAAGGGATATTGCAGTAGTCTGATCATAAGTTAATTGGCCAGGTATGGGTAAAATTCAATAGGCCTAATTAAGCCAAACACTGAATCTTCGAGACTTAACCTCTTAGTCCCCAATTCTTAGATACCGATTTGATAAGAGTCAAACTCTAACAACTTTCTCTCGAGGTTAATCTCTTATTGAATCAGAGATGTCCCTAGGACCAATTTCTAACAAATTTATTATGGCTTGGATTGAGTGAGTGAGGGGATAATTTTTCGGCTAAATAGGGTAATGACTTCCCCACCTTATGTGTTGGCCAAAGGCCCATTGCTCTATTTTGATGATGATTAACTCATGTAATTATATTTCTAATGATCTTGTGTTTAATTAGTCTCAGATATGTGATCAAGATTTTAGTAGGTGCTTAGTTTCAACAAAGGATTTAAAGTCAAGCTTTGGAGTTAGCACGTGTCGATTCAAGAGCTTGTGTATTAAGACCACATCAAGTACTCAAGACGAGTCTAACTCATTGGATCATACTTTGGACCAAGTCAAGAAGAAGAAGAAGAAGACCTTCAAGAGAAGACTTGTGTCTAGGTTTGCTTTTAATAAGATTTTATTTTTAGATAATATGTAAAGGATAGATTAGTTGGTGGATTGCTCAAGTATCATATACACTCACACACAAGATTTATATGTGTTTTCATTATAGAATTTTCGTTTTAAAAAAATACCGGTTTGATTTTTATACATATGTTTTATCAAAACTTTATTTAGAGCTTAAATGTCAAAAGCATAGATATTTCATCATATATGTGTAGTGGATTATATCCATACACACTAAGCTTCAAAAGTGTTTAGAATATCTTGTTTTTATATTTGGAGGAGTTTGAAAAAACGGTTTCAATTTGAAAAAATACAATTTTTGTTTAAGGCAAAACTTCTTTATTACAAAATAATTCAAAATATTTGTAACATGTTTTGATTTTTATTCAAACATATTTGTATGTCAAAGTATATTACTAAACTTATTTTTTTTAGATTTTTAGAGAATTTATGAGATTTTATTGAAGGTAAAAAGATAAGTTTTTAAATCCCTAATATGTTGTTTCTGGCCTTCTGCCGGTCGACCGAGTCAGAGGTCGGTCGACAAGGCGGTCGACCGACATACAAAAACGTGCACGGCTTTGTTTGACTGGAGGGCCAGTCGACTGACCTGGTCGACCACCAGAGAGATCTGCTCTCTGGATCTGGCCCCGGTCGACCAGGCAGTCGACCGACAGAGAGCTTCTGCTCTCTATATCTAGGTCTCGGTCGATCGGTGGCTCAACGGTTAGAATCTGACCATTGGCGGTCGACCGGCCGGTCGACCGTCAGCAGCATCAGCTGCTGTTTTGGACCCCAACGGTTAGATTTTGGATGCCTATAAATTGGGGTTCCCTTGGACTGTTTTCTACAAGATTTGAAGTGAATTTTCAAGCTAGTTTTCATACATCTTTTAGTGTTTATCTCCACTTGTTTAAGAGCCTATAATTCCATATCAACAGGAGAGTTTATCAAGAGTGTTTTCAAAAGAGGTTTTCTTAAGTTTTTCACCACAATTATTCCTTGCTTTTCTTACACATACTTGAGCTTTCCATTGATAAATCCATCCTATAGGAGAGTTGTTGTGAGAGATTTTAGGTGATCAAAGTGTTTCGATCACCAAAGTATTCTACTTTGTATTTGAGGAGGCAGACTTGTGGGTTCGCGTTGTTCCGAGTTCTAGTGAGAGCTCGGTATAGAGGTGCGGCCTCAGCAAGCTTGCGTGCTTGCTGTGTTTGTTCTTGCGGTAATAGGTGAGGGGACTAGTGAGTCCAAGAGTTCTAGTGTGAACTCCTTATAGGTATTGCGGCACTGAGTGATCCGGTGGGATCGATTCTAGTGGAAATCCTTCATAGTATTGAAGACAGGGACATAGAGCAAGGGTGCTCGAATCTCGAAACAAATCTCCCATATTTGCGATTGCTCTATCTATTTCTCACTTGTGTTTATATCTTGCTTATGCTTATTGCTCGTATCTCTTATATGTTTGATATATTGTGTGCTTAATTGTTATATGCTTTGGATTGTTTGCTCACACTTGTATTCAACCAAGAGAGCTATAGCGGCGCTCAACTCTTATCTAGAGGAATCTTGAGGAGATAGTCCAGAGCCCTTCACAGGGAATTCGGCTACACTTTTAGGTTATACCTTGTGTGTTTAGTTTAAGATTTTTTAGTTTGCATAATAGTTTTTAATTCTACATTTATTCACTATTAGATTAGCTAGTCATCTATTCACCCCCTCTAGGTGATTACAATTGGTATCAGAGCTTGGTGCTCTTGATTTGGGTCTAATCATCTTGAGTTAAACATCCTCTTTTATAACTAATCACAATATTTGTACACACACATGGATTTCATGTCACCTCCCACTTTTGATATTCTTAACATCCAAACTTGAAAGGTTAAGATGTCATTGTTCCTCAAAGCCTTAGGGATTCATGTTTATTTTGTCACCATTAAAGATGCATATTGTTTAAATGGCAAACATTTAGAGGCTAATGTAAAAACCATCCATGCTTTGAAAGGTACCCTAAATGATGAATATTTATCTATGGTTGCTAATTTTAATTCGACTTTTTTAGTTTGGAACACTATAGTCTCTCTTGGCGAACAAAAACAATATTATGCGGAGAGCGACTCGGATGATGAAAGTGATGCTTCCAATATATACTACATGGTCCAAGGGAATAACCCCCTTGAGGTAAACTCTGAATCCAAGCTAGATGAGGATGTTGATATGTCATATGATGAGCTTGCATCTTTTTGTCAACAACTCCTTGAAAAATATGACTTGCTTAAAAAGGATAATTAGAAATTGAAAAATAAATATGATTCCATTTTGGTAGAAAAAGATTCATTTCAAAATAAATTTGCATGTGTTTCAAAAGAAAATGATTTCTTGAAAAAGGAGAATATTTCCTTATCTTCAAAATTAAATGATCTTTGTGAAAGAAATAATTTCTTGAAAAATAAAATTAGTTTAGTGAGAAAACAAAAAGAGATTGCTTTGAAAGAAAACAACTCTTTGAAAAGAAATTTGTTTCAAAAGAAAAGGAAAATGTTCCTAAAAAGAAAAAGATTGTTGATCATGCATTTCATGCTACTACTATTGATAAAAATGAGATAAATGTTTTGAAAAAAAGAATAGATTGCTTGAGCTCAAATTTGAGCAATTGTGCATTTAATCATAATACATTAGAAACCTTGTTTCAAAAGAAATAAGTTTCACATGTTTATGCACATCACCCACAACATACTTATGCACATTTTGCACGTCATGATTATACTCATTCACATGTGCATACTAGAGTATACAAGTGTACACATTGCGGCCGCAAAAGTCATTTAGCAAAGTTTTGTTATGATAAAGTAAATTCTATAAATTTTGCTAATAAAAATGTTTGGGTTCTATTTGATGCTAACCCCGTGGACCCATTAGAAAATGGGTACCAAAATCCCTACCTTTTGTGTTTAATGTAGGTGTGGGCTCTCACTTGATATGAGAGGGTTGGTGCCTTGGTGGTGGATGCATGGGCTTGATGGACACTACAAATTGATGCATCGCTATTAAGGTAGTTTTGATGGGAAGACTACCATGTTTTGGAGACTTAGAGTATAGTTCGTTAGTTTGGTAACTATCTCTAAACTCTATTTAATTTACATGCTTTACCTAGATAATATTTTTAGCATGTTCTTGGCTTTGTGCTTCATATGAAAAATACTTATTTAGATGTACTTTTTATCAAAACTTGTGTATATACTTGTACAAGTAGTGAGCAATATTGATTCTTATATGTTTGTACTTCACTGCTCATTTGTCCCCATTACATGTACATATATAACCTAGTTTTGATGATTTCCTCATTTACACTTATTTTGTCTATCCTTGTGCATGTTTTGCTTCATGTATATATAATTTGTGTTCAAAATTAATAAATATACATGTATAACCTTGAGTCTCTTGCCTTCATGTCAATTATATCATAGACTCTTTTTATGTTTGGAATATGTATGCATATTGTTAGTCTTGGATAAATTATACATATGCCTTGAAGTCTTATTTTAAAGAAAAATAAATTTTCATGATTTTCACATATTTGATGTCTTGAGACTCATTGACTATTTTTATGAAAATGTTAATTACATGATCCTTGTACACTCACACTTCATTTATTTACTCATAATTTTTTCATGATCACATATTTGAGCTTTATAGATTTCGAGTGTCAACTTTTGTGTATTTAGTATAATTCATGAGATATATATGATTTGCTTTCATATTTGAAGGATCTTTAACTAGTTTTTCAAAAACTACTTTAAACTAGTTAGTTATTCTTCAAAACGCTAGAGTTTTCAAATTTTGCAAAATATTTTCAAACTCCTATTTTTGAAAACCCTACCAACCGTTTTAAAGGGTGGATGGATGGGCGACCATGCCCTGTATACTTAAATTAAATTTTTTTATCTTGTTCATGAAAAGGGTGGATCTTTATAAGTTATACACTTGATTCACCTTATATTTTCAATTGGTATCATAATTGATATTTTTTTGTATACTCATATTTTGTTTTCTATATATGTATGCTTCATTTCAATAATATTCAATTTCTATTGATATTTTCTTTTCATACATATATATATGTATTTTTGATTGTGCTTGATTTACAATCCTTACATGTTTAAAGAACAAATTATGTTTATGCTAAGCTTAACTAATGTTTAAGTGTTATTTGGTATCTAAATAAGCTTATGCATTGTTTTTCAAGTGGTATTACAAATAATTTCAATCGGTATCAAAATGTTTATTTCAATTGGTATCGAAAAATTCAACTGTTTATTTTAGTTGATATCTTAAAAATTATTGATTTCCTTTGGTATCAAAATTTATTGGTAACTTGAGAAAATTCAAATTTTATTTTAATGAGATTTCAAGATTTCTTGATGTAAATTGTCTATATGCAAGGGAGCTTAACATCTCTCTAATATATATATATATATATATATATATATTATATATATAATATATTAGATATATATATATATATATATATATATATATATATTCATGTTGAGTGTATCTAGTATGAGGAGCTTGACATCTTCTCTTATATGATACACGTGTGTATGGTGAGCTTCACATCTCCACTTATGCATTGTATATTATGTTTTATGTGAGATAGGGCTTTGTCATCCCTTCTTCAAGTATGCAGGGGAGCTAACTTCTCGTCTCTCTCTTCATGAATGTATATCGCATATATATCTTTATTATTTGATTTGTTTTCACCTTTTTGTTGATGATTTGAAAAAAGGGGGAGAAGTTTTGATGAGTTTATATATGAATGTTTGTTTCATTCCCTTGTTTTATACAAAAAGGGGGAGAATGATTTTGAGAGTTTATGCATATATGTTTTGCTTAATGATTTGACAAAAAGGAGGAGAGGTATTGAGTTTTATGCCATGTTTATCTCCTTGTTTTATGCATATATGTTTGTTTAATTTACATTTCATTGTATATCTTATTGTTTATTGTTATGCATGAGTTAAGGGGGAGCTTCTATAAGCTTAACTTTAATCTATGCATACATAACTCCATGAGTTTTATCATCATAAAAAGGGGATTGCTC
This sequence comes from Agave tequilana, assembly GCA_038442645.1. Taxonomy (NCBI): domain Eukaryota; kingdom Viridiplantae; phylum Streptophyta; class Magnoliopsida; order Asparagales; family Asparagaceae; genus Agave; species Agave tequilana. The sequence goes on along the minus strand of JAVJIF010034232.1, from coordinate 63,860 downwards.
TAGTTTTGATGATGATTAACTCATGTAGTTATAGTACTAATGATCTTGTGTTTAACTAGTCTCAGATATGTGATCAAGATCTTAGTAAGTGTTTAGCTTCAACAAAGGATTAAAGTCAAGTTTTGGAACTAGCACGTGTTGACTCAAGAGCTTGTGCGTCAAGACCACATCAAGTACTCAAGAGGAGTCTAGCTCATTAGATCATGGCTTGGACCAAGTCAAGAAGAAGAAGAAGACCTTCAAGAGAAGACTTGTGTCTAAGCTTATTTTTAGTAAGATTTTATTTTTAAATAATATGTAAAGGATAGATTAATTGGTGGATTGCTCAAGTATCACATACACTCACACATAAGATTTAAATGTGTTTTCATTATAGAGTATTCGTTTTGAAAAAATACCAGTTTGATTTTTATACATATGTTTTTTCAAAACTTTATTTAGAGCTTAAATGTCAAAAACATAGATATTTCATCATATATATGTAGTGGATCATATCCATACACACTAAGCTTCAAAAGTGTTTAGAATATCTTATTTTTATATTTGAGGAGTTTTGAAAAAATCGGTTTTCAATTTGAAAAAATACAGATTTTAGTTTAAGGCAAAACTTCTTTATTACTTGCGGGTTCGCGTTGTTCTGAGTTCTAGTGAGAGCTCAGTTAGAGGTGCGGCCTCGGCAAGCTTGCGTGCTTGCATGTGTTGTTCTTGTAGGAACAAGTGAGGGGACTAGTGAGTCCAAGAGTTCTAGTGTAAACTCCTTGTAGTGTTGCGGTACCGAGTGATCCGGTGGGATCGATGCTAGTGGAAATCCTTCATAGTATTGAAGGCGGGGAGTAGAGCAAGGGTGCTCAAACCTCGAAACAAATCTCTCGTATTTGTGATTGCTCTCTCTCTATCTCTCACTTGTGTTTATATCTTGCTTATGCTTATTACTCATATCTCTTATATGCTTGATATATTGTGTGCTTAATTGTTATATACTTGGGATTATTTGATCACACTTGTATTCAATCAAGAGATCCATAGCAGCGCCTCAACTCTTATCTAGAGGAATCTTGAGGAGATAGTCCAGAGCCCTTCACGGGGAATTCGGCTACACTCTTAAGTTATACCTTGTGTGTTTAGCTTAAGATTTTTTAGTTTGTATAAATAGTTTTTAATTCTACATTTATTCACTATTAGATTAGCTAGTCACCTATTGACCCCCTCTAGGTGATTACATTATGTTATTTTGGGTTTTGCCTTTAGAATTGATTTGTGCAAGTGTGCAGTTAGCATGAATAAACACTTAAATCAATAAATCACTCAAATATTTGTCCTACACTAAATGCAATAAATTTTGTACACCTTACTCCAACACTCAACGACAGAACAAAAACAATAATAATGAATATAATTGACACGTGCTTATATGGAAATGTCTAAATCATTTTTTTACAATTCCAATCACCGATTTTTGTTATTATTATTACAGTGTGTAGGCAAGCAATACAGGGAACTAGCAACAGATATAAGATTTATGTAGCAATTCTGGAGCTCCTGCAAAAATTGGGGTTAATAAGCCTAAGGATTGCCGCTCTTGTGTGGCAATAGCCGCGTTTGTGTGGCAAAGGTAGGGACAATGACTCCTTGATTTCTCTAGCAGGGACCTACAAGTGCAGGGGATCTTCTAAAATGCTTAATTCCAGAAAAAAGTACTTGCACATAGAAATAGAGAAGGCAACATTAACAAACTCATGAATAAACCGTTCTCTCCCTGGTAACGGCACCAAAAATTAATCGAGCGAAAACCACTGCGCGAAAATAAATTTGAAGTGAAAATAGGAAATGGGTGCTTTGGCTTCTCTTAATACTTTAACAATAGAATAGTGGTTATGCGGGTCGAGTCCACAAGGAGGGAGATGACATAAGCTTTACTGTAATTCACAAAATCAATAAACGAATTCTTTTTTGTTTCTAAAAAAATTAAAAGAAAAAGAAAAGAAAACAAGAAGTAGAAGATGGAGAAAAAGATGAAAACATAATTATGTGAAAGAGATGTTTGACAACAAAATTAAAAAGGAAAACTCTTGGCTAACTTACTATTAATTGTCCCACCAACACTCTACCATAATTGATTAGTGCCTCAAGAGATCATTGAAGCATCCTAGGCTTGTTTGCAAGAAACTTTCAAAGCAAGGCCCATAATATTATCCTTCTCTCTCAACCTTGCTTCACAAGGCAACTTGAACATCAACCCATCAAGATCCATTAGAAAGCGAGTATAGGATGAGAAGCAAGTACAAAAATTATATGAGCCAGTGGATGAAATCTAAACCTGCATCAGAAGTAAACTAATCCAAACATAAGATCATCAAAACCCATTGGAGGCAAGCATGAAATAAGAGAGTTAGTTATAAGTTAGCAAGTTAGAAGTTAGAAACCCATCATCATGAGTCATCAATGACTCTTGTAAGAACAAGGTCTATTTGATGCTATTAGATTCATGTGGATTGCAAATCAACTAAGAGTTAATAGGTTAATGGATTAGTAGTTAGTTAGCTATGAAGAAAAAACTAACTACTCATAAATCGAGAAACTATGAAGATAAATGAGGAATTTTGCATAGATTGTCACTTTCTATTACAATAATCTCTCTTTTTCTCATGAATCTCTCTATCTGATTCTATCTCTACAAAGAAATAGAAAGTACAAGATAAAGAAAAGAAAGGAAAAGAAAGAGAAAATCATAATCTACAACTAGAAAGAGAAAACTCTAGCCTCTAGTCTCCTCTCCGTCATTCTCTGGCCTCTGGTGCTGTATTTATAGGCATAGGAGACTTGAGCTCAAGAAATGAGGTCACACGTCAAAAACAGGGCCATTGGCCCTGAAATTGCCGCGTATCTGCGGTAATTGCCGCTAAAATGTAGCAAAATCTGGGCCAATGGTCTAGATTTTTGGGCCACAAATTCTCCCAGCTGATAGGCGCTCCCAGAGATTGATAATTTTCTGAATATTTTCACGTATTTTCTTTAGACTGGGCTTCAATTCGGACACTGTTTTTGAGATTTTATAAGAAGCTTGGGTATCAAGAAATCTTTGAATAATTTCTTAAAATAGTTATTTTCAGCCATTTTCTCCATGTCTTCCCTCTTCCAGTGTAAGTTGTATACAGAAGATAGAAAACAGTAAAATACCAGAGTTTTATTATAAAATCAGATGGGAAAATGCAATAAAATATGGAGAATTGATGACTGATAACTCACTTGCATGGCTAATGCTTGCGTGAACGGGGAGGCATGAGTGGGAATCTTTAAACAATAATATCTATGGTTGTACACATACTATTCATATGTCTACGCGCATTTTATCTTTAATGAGTTTAACTATTAATAGACTTATGTAACAATAGAACAAATATGAAATATATATAAAAAGAGACACAATAATTAATAGAATTAGAAATAATTAAGTCATAAAACAATATAGGGGTCAATCATTGATTTTCTCATGCTTAATAGGGATCTACAATTTCAGTTATAATAGAAGCTAAGATGAGCCTGTAGAGATATGTGAGCATAATATGAAAATTTTAGGCAAACGTCAAATGTAATCAATAGTGTTAGAGTTAGCTTGCCGATACGTTTTTATATCCCTATTTCTACACACAAAGAGATCATATACCCTACGTGGTATAGCCCGATACTGTGTCTGCAACATAGAACATCCACCGAGGACAAGTTAAGCGTGGCAATCCATAAGAATATTATTATCCTGTGTTTCTTAAAACTTAAATTCAAGTTTTCTCCCTTATTTATTTATATCTATGGTAGACTTCCTTTCCTTTCTACCACTCTATTTTTAAGTAAACTATATCATGAATACGATATATGAATTTAAAAGCTAAAATCAAAATATGTTCTCATGATCAGAAGCCTAATACAATATATAATAGGGGTTATCTTATGCAATATCACTATTATGGAACCAAGAGTTTCATCTTTAATAATAAGCTACTATTCTATATTGGTAACAAAGATTTCAACTAACCCGACAATTCTTATTTATATGCCATAACGACACTACTTCCAGAATAATTTGGCAATAAAACAATATTGAAGAGAGTCTATGATGTGTCAATTTGAATTCAATCTCAATAAGATTACGCGCACACATCTGTACATTTGTTTCAAACTTGTTCCATCTGATTTCTTCTCGATTTCGTGACGTTTCCCTACAAATTATTATTTTATTTGCTTATTGACTTAATTTACATCCTCAACCTCACAAATCGAAAAGCTTTCGTGTATATTACAATCAAGATGATAATTTCACCATTTTGCTTCTATCTTTTCTTTCTCAATAAGTTCTAATTGTATCCTCTTTAATGTTTAGTCTATTGACATTTCAATCAAGAACAATTATTCAGATTAGGAAAAAAATATCCCCCATAGCTTTGAGAACCAAGTTCGAACATTCCACAATCTCCAATAGAATTAACTTTGAATCAAAATTGGAAACACATGACAACCAATAATTACAATGAGGAACAAGATCAATTAGGGAAACTACACCAAAGTTATATAGAAATTTTAGATTCCCAATAAGAGGTATAACTAGTGGGGTTCATGAGTTCTTCAAATATTATTTCAAAACAATTTGAATCAAAGACCACCACTCATCTCATTTTTGTCTCCTGGCCACATTCTGTAACCGCCTTGGCCGCCGCCCGTAGCCGCCCTGGCCGTCGTCATGGCTGTTGTTGTCGTCGCTCACGCTTAGGGAGAAGGAAAGAGAGAGAAATGGGAAGAGAGGAATAGAGAGAGATTGAGAGGGTGAGAGAGAGATTGAGATCGAATTTATTCTAGGGGTTTGTTATTGCCGATCGCATCACAAGAAAGGAGGAGGAGTTCAGAGTTTGGGGAAGAAATGAGGAGAGAGAAGTGTAGGAAATGAAATGAAATTATTTCCTCATTTTTCCCAATATATACACTATTGGCCCAGAGGCCTTCTACTCTAGTTTTGATGATGATTAACTCATGTAGTTATAATTTACTAATAATCTTGTGATATTTAGTTTCAGATATTTAACCAAGATATTAGTAGGTGATTAGCTTCAACAAAGGTATTTTGGAGCTTTCACATGGTGATTCAAGAGCTCGAGCGTCAAAGTTCATATCTTGCACTCGTTTGGAGTCAAGCTCGGTGGATCACGTTTAGATCGAGTCGACTTGGAGACGACGCTCTACAAGAAGACCTCGGTTTGTTTTAAAATAGTTAGTTTAGATCCATTGTAAAGATTAGATAGTGTAATATGCTCAAGTTCACAACACACACACACTTGTTTCGAGTTTCATGTTTATTGATTTTGTTTTCGGTTTAACCGATCTTGGTTTTCATGAATAGAATTGAATCAAAACAAGATTATATGGTCTAATGTCTATTAGATTGATCTATATACATGATGCTTCATATTCTTAAGAAAGCATTTTGATAGCCTATTCATGTATTTGGGTTTGTATTTAAACAAAACTTATTTTTGGATTTAATGTCAAAAACGTTGATATATATCTTTCATCTATATTGGATTCTATCCATATACTATATGCTTCAAAGTTGTTTAAATATCATATTTTTGTATTTATATGTGTTTTGAAAAAATCGGATTTCTATTTCAAAAAATCTAAGTTTTAGAAAATACGGATTTTGGTTTTCGGTAAAATTTGTAAGTAACAAAATGGTTCAAAATGTTTGTAACATGGTTTGATTTTTACTCAAACATGTTTGGATTTCAAAGATATGACAAGAACCTACTTTTGTAGAATTTAAAGATTTTATGGATTTATGATAATAAAAAGACCAGTTTTTAAGTCCTGTATTTTGTCCTGCCAGGCTCTGGTGGTTGACTGAGACGGTCGACCGGACTAGTGGTCGGTCGATGGACCGGTTGACCGATGTGCATGAGACGTGCACAAAGGCCAAGTTGGCTTGGCCGGTCGACCGACTGAAGTCACCCCTCTCAGGTGAGGCGGTCGACCGGACGACGACCATAAGCTGTGGCCCGGTCGAGCGGTCGACCGGCCAGAGAGCAATTGCTCTCCGGATCTGGCACGGTTGACCTGGCGGTCGACCGGAGGGCTCAACGGTAAAAAATGTGATCGTTGGCCGGTCGACCGGAAGGGCAATCTGGCCCTTTTCTGCTGCCAACGGGCAGATTTCAAATGGGGTATAAATATCCCCCATTTGAGTTGTTTCTCAACAAGATTTTCAAGAATAAAATTTCTCCTATTTACAAGTGTTTTAATATAAGTTTTCAAAAGAGTTTTTAAGGCAAAAAGATTCATCTTTATTTGTTTTCAAGGGTTGAAAAATCAAAGAAAAATAGAGATTTAGGATATTTGTTTTGTTCTTCATTTCTATCAATTTCTAATTGATTTCTCAAGTTTTTTTTCTTTGTGTATTGATTTCAAACACCTTGATTTCTCATACTTGAGCTTATCTACTATCTTATATATTAGGATCTTTGTTTTGTAGGAAAAGAAATTGGTTTGTGATCTTTGAGATCACCAAGTTGTAAACCTTCCATTGATTATGATATCCCTCTAGTGAGAGGTGATTGAGTTATTATCCCTTAAGTGTGAGGTGATAGTGGAAGTGATTTTTGGCTCCCTCTAGTGAGAGTTGGAGATTGTGCTGGAATCCCTCAAGTGTTAGGTGATTATGTTTGAGTGGCTTTGTGCACATCCCTCTATTGTGAGGTTGATATTGTGGTGGCTTTGTGCCTAGCCTCTAAGTGTAGAAGTTGTGTTGTATTTGTGAGAGGAGTTGTGTACTCCCGGTTATTGTATTACCTAAAATCCTCAGTAAAGATTCCCTGTGTGGGAAGTCCTGTATAGACGAGTTAGTAGAAATCCTTCTGTGTGAAGGCAGAGACGTAAAGCTGTGTGCTCGAACCTCGAAACATATCTTGGTGTTTGCGATTGATCCACTTTCTCTAACTCTCTCTTTTATTGTGCCTTGCATTGATTCATATTGTCATATCAATCTTATATGCTTGGTTGTGTTTATTTATGTGCCTCACTTGTGTTTAATCACGAGAGCTTCATATAGCACCTCAACTCTTATTCAGACAAATCAAGAGGAGTTAGTCCAGAGCCCTTCACCGAAAATTCGGCTACACTCGTTGGTTATACTAAGTGTGTTGCAATTAGTTGTTAATTTTCGCATTATTGTTCATAGATTAGCCTTACACCTATTCACCCCTCTCTAGGTGTACTTTCATACACATATGTATGAAATCACCTAGACGGGGGTGAATAGGTGACTAGCTAATCTAATGATGAATTAATGCAAAATTAAAACTATTTATGCAAACTTAAAACTATTAAGCTAAACACACAAGATAACACAAGAGTGTAGCCGAATTCCCGGTGAAGGGCTCTGGACTATCTCCTCAAGATTCCTCTAGATAAGAGTTGAGGTGCCTCTATGGTTCTCTTGATTGAATACAAGTGTGAGCAAACATTCCCAAGCATATATCAATTTAAGCACAAGATATATCAAGTATATAAATAGATAAGCAATACAAGCATGCAAGATATAAACACAAGTGAGAGATAGAGAGAGCAATCGTAAATACGGAGATTTATTTTGAGGTTCGAGCACCCTTGCTCTACGTCTCCGCCTTCAACACTATGAAGTATTTCTACTAGAATCGATCCCACCGGATCACTCGGTGCCGCAACACCTACAACGAGTTCACACTAGAACTCCTTGGACTCACTATTCTCTTTCTTGTTTTCGCAAGAACTACACACGCAAGCACACTAGCTTACCGAGGCCGCACCTCTACACCGAGCTCCCACAAGAACTCGAAACAACACGAACCCGCAAGTTCGCCTCCTCAAATACGAGATTGAACACTTGGTGATCTAAACACTTTGATCACCTAAAAATACTCTCACAACAACTCTCCTATAGGATTGATATAGCAATGGATAGCTCAAGTGTGTGTGAGAAAACTAGGATTGATTTGGTGTAAAAAACTCAAGAAATCTCTTTTACAAAACACTCTTGAGAAACTCTCCTTTTGATATGAAAGTATTTGACTCTAAAATAAATGGAGATAAACACTTAGAAGGATAGAAAAAATAGCTTAAAAATCCACTTAAAATCTTGTAAAAAACAGTCCAAAGGAACCCCAATTTATAGGCTCCCAAAATATGGCCGTTGGAGGCCAACTCAGCAGGATTCCCTGATTCGGTTGACCGCTCTCGGTCGACCAGATTTCTGACCATTGTGTTGGCCCAGAGGCCTTCCACTCTAGTTTGATGATGATTAACTCATGTAGTTATAGTTTACTAATAATCTTGTGATGTTTAGTTTCAGATACTTAACCAAGATATTAGTAGGTGATTAGCTTCAATAAAGGTGTTTTAGAGCTTTCACATGGTGATTCAAGAGCCCGAGCCTCAAAGTTCATATCTAGCATCGTTAGAGTCAAGCTCGATGGATCACATTTGGATCGAGTCGACTTGGAGACGGCGCTCTACAAGAAGACTTCGGTACAGTATTTAGTTTATTATTTAGATCCATTGTTAAAGATTAGATAGTGTGATATGCTCAAGTTCACAACACACACACTTGTTTAAAGTTTCATGTTTATTGGTTTTCGGTTTTCAGTTTAACTGATCTTGATTTTTATGAATAGATAGAATCAACAAGTTTACATGATTTAATGTATATTAGATTTGTTCTGTATACATGTATGCTTCAACTATTTAAACAAACTTAGTTTGATAGTCTATTTCATGAGTTTGGAGTTTTGGTATTTTAGACAAAACTTATTTTCAGATTTAATGTCAAAAATATAGATATATCGTTATATGTATATTGGATTATATCCATATAGTATATGCCTTAAAGTTGTTTCAATATCATGTTTTTGTATTTGGATGAGTTTTGGACAAAACGATTTTCCATTTCAAAAATCCAAGTTTTGAAAAATACGAGTTTTGGTTTTCGGCAAAATTTCTAAGTTACAAAAATAGTTCAAAATATTTGTAACATGGTTTGATTTTACTCAAACATGTTTGTATATCAAAGTATTATACTGAAACTATTTTTGTGAATTTAGAAATTTTATGGGATTTATTTGATAAATAAAAACCCTAGTTTTAAATCCCTTAACCAGCCCTGCCAGGCTCTGGCAGTCAACTGGACCGGTCGACCGTACCCAGAGTCGGTCGACCGGACCGGTCGACGACGTGCACAAGGACGTGCACGCTGACCAACCACTTAGGCCGATCGACCGAGCGGTCGACCGACTGAAAATGTTCCACTCTCGGGACCGGACGGTCGACCGTAAGGCTTGGCACAGTCGACCGAGCGGTCGACCGGCCAGAGAGAAACTGCTCTCTGGAATTGGCGCGGTCGACCGGCAAGCTCAACGGTCACTTTTTTGACCGTTGGCCGGTCGACCGGCCGGTCGACCGGAAGGTCAATTTTGACCTTTCTGCCAGCCAATGGGCAGATTTGTTTGGGGCCTATTTATTCCCCTCTCTTGGCTGTTTTGGTTAAGATTTCTAGAGAGAAAATTTTCATACTCTTCAAGTGTTTTTCAGCAAAAATTTTTGGGTTCAAATTCTTATTCTCTATTTGTTTTTAAAGTGTTTGTTATTCCAAAGAAAATTGTCTTTTGGAAATTTGTTTTTAGTCTAAAAATTCTATATCTATTTGGAGATTTTCTCAAGTGATTTTCTTTTTTCAAAACACTTTGTTTTCTCACACTTGAGCTTATCTTTCTATCCTATCTATTAGGTTCTTTATTTAGTGAGAAGAAGTTGTTTGTGGTTGAGATAGACCACATAGTTGTTAACCCTCCTAACTTGTGATATCCTCTTGTATAGAGGTTGATTTTTGGGTGGTGGCTTTGTGCCTTATCCCTCTAATGAGAGGTTGATTGATTTGTATTGGCTAAGTGCCTACCCCTCTTGTGTGAGGTGTGTTTGTTGTGGATTGTGCCTTGCCTCTGTGAGAGGTTGTATTGGTTGAGAGAAGAGTTGTGTATTCCCGATTGTATTGCCCCAAATCCTCGGTGGAGGTTCCCTGTGTGGGAGTCCTGTGTGGACAAGTTAGTGAAAATCCTTCTGTGTGAAGGCGGGAATGTAGAGTTGTGTGCTCGAACCTTGAAACGTATCCGTGTGTTAGCGTTTGATCCATTGCCTCTAACTCTCCCTCTCTTTTATATTGTGCCTTGCATTGATTCATATCGTCATATCATATTTATATGCTTGATTGTGATTGTTTGTATGCCTCACTTGTGTTTAACCACGAGAGCTTCATATAGCACCTCAACTCTTATTCAGAGGAATCAAGAGGAGTTAGTTCAAAGCCCTTCACCGGGAATTCGGCTACACTCGTTGGTTACATTAAGTGTGTTGCCTATTAAGTTTTTGTAACGCCCCGATCCCAATGATACGGGAACGTTACTGCAACGCATATACGTAGGTCAGATGGTGCCCCCACGTATATACGCTAAGCATTAAGTACAACAAGTATCAGAGTACAACACACAGCGTGGTATATTCATATGCCAACTTACAAAAGATAAATACAAAGCTATACAAGTTATGATAAGCAAAATCACTTTACAAGTGTCCTTTATCACAACCCAAGTCCAAAATGAATCCTATATAACCAAAAATACAAAAATGCTCACGAAATGGATGGAGATCCCGTGAACCAAAAGGAAGAGTCTGGCACGAGGACCGGAGCTAATCTGCCTGCTCACTAAAGAAAGCCTGATCTTCGGTGGATGGCTCCACTTCGACCCAGGCCTCGGAATCTGAATATGCAAATCCAAAGGGTCAAGACATATAATAACAAATAAAAGATAGTCAAGTGACATAAGGATCATGAATAAAGGTAATGAAGTTACAATAAATAGCAATGAATAACAAGCGATGTAAACTCAATAAGGTAAGATCATATGCAACAAATCTACAATTAACGTCTTATTATTATTACTTGTCTTACTGTGATATCTAGCTATGTGACCCAGCGTCCCAGAGCACATAGATCCATATCCTAGTGAAACAAGGTTGTTATTGGAAACAGCGGTTGTATCGACGAACTATGTTTACAGTGGGTCCCGTGCATACCCGGGACCACGGCCCAGGATTGTTCCGTTGCTTGAAGACGGAACCTGCCGCAAGGCTAAACAGGAGGGACTTATGTATGCCCTTGTCATGACAGTAAACAGGAAAGGGAGAAAGAACTCCCCTCGGTCCCCTGGTGTACCGCAGGTTAGACCGGAATATGATTGTACAATATACCTAATACCACTGTAAACACGAACACGTATCGATATCCGCATATTTCCCCCGACCCATATGTAAGTTGGTGCTTCTTATGTAAAAGTCAAGTGTATCATGCTTAGTTTTAAGAGATGGCATGATAAGTGGTGATATTACTGTTTAACATGTCATGAAACGAGTATATGCAATAATAAGTCATGAGGTAACAAGAGATACATCCATTCAGTAATAAGTCATGTTGTGCCAGTATTGAAGCATGAATAAGCAAGGTATAATACATATGTAACAAGTATAAGAACCAAATTCAGAACGGAAATTAACTATGACACACAGTCAGGATTAGTCGACTAGGGGTAAGGGTTAGTCGACTAATACTGGGATACAGAGAGTTAGAATTCTGTTTCAGGGAAAGTTAGTCGACTAGGGTAGGAAGGTTAGTCGACTAATAGGGAGTTCTAGTCGACTAATGGACACTTAAGTCGACTAAGTCTGCTGATACATAAAGTTGGGTTTTCTGGTCCAAGATGGATTAGTCGACTAGGTGAATTCAGGAGTCGACTAACATGGGTTTCTAGAGAGTTTGTTAGTCGACTAATACTTGGGGCAAGTCGACTAATACTGAGTTTTCCAGAAAACTAAGTTTCAGCTAAGTGTTCTAGTCGACTAGTTCCTATGATGAGTCGACTAATACTGTGAAGAACAGTGAGCAGATCAGAATTTCTGGAAGTATGTTTGATGGTTCAATTCGTGGTTTTTGGTGACCTAGGTGTACAAGAAGTGTAGATACAAGTATTCTAGGGCTAATACAAGTCTTGGTGAGTGAAATACTCACTTGGATAGGTTTAATTGGGACTTGATTCAAGGATGGAGATGATGGCTTCACTCCACACTTGTTGTTGAAGCTTGAGGTGAAGAAGTGCTCTTGGAGTTGCCTTAGGCTGGAGGGAAAGGTCTTGAAGTGATCTTGGAGCTAGGGTTTTTTGCTTGAGGAAAAAGGAGATTATGGAGCTTCTCTTCTCTTGTTGAAGTGAAAGAGAGAAAAAGAGTGATTTGCAAATGAATAGGAATTTATAGTTTGGGATTTTTGTAAAGGGGTTGGAAATTGGATAGAAGTGAGGGGTTTTCTTGCAAAAGGAGGGGTGAGGTGAGTGTCCTCTCCTTGGCCACTTGGCCGGCTGTGGGAGAGGGAGAGAGTGAGTGGGGTTAGGTGAAGTGGTGAGTGGGAAATGAGGTGGAAATGAAGTGGAATTGGAATTTTGCAATAATTGAAAAAATGTCCGAAATTCAAGTATCTCGGATTGGTCTGAAAATTTTACCAAAAATCAAGAAAAATATTTGAAGACTCATGGTGAAATTCGTTTGAAGGAATACTGTATAGATTTTTAATTAAAATCCCGGAATCAGTTATTTACCGACTCCGAAAGAATTTTCATAAATTTATAAAATTCTCAGAAAAAGTGTATAAGTAAGAAATATGATTCTAAGCAATAAAGTCTAAAGGACTTTCTAAAAATTCCTAACAGTTTGGAAGATAAAAATTCGGAAATCGGCCAGCGGTACTGGCCGACACCGCTTTCGGGGAAATTCATTTTAATTCCAGAAAATTCCAGAAAATCACATAAAATCTAAAATATTGGAAAATGATATTTGGAATTGAAATTGGTCAAATACGGATGGTAAATCGGAAAATACGATCGAAAGACTGAATACGTAACTAAGTACGTATTCGGGAGAGGGGTATTACAATCTACCCACCTTACAAAAATTTCGTCCTCGAAATTTCATAAGGTGAAAGATAACAGGAAAAGCAACAGATAGATATGGATACAAGGAAAGATAACGGTAAAGAAGAGTAGAAGAAAAGAGTCTTACCCAATCAAGATGTGAAAAGTTGAGGATAACGCTCCCGGATAACGTCCTCACGCTCCCAAGTGGCCTCTCCTGGCGCATGCCTGTTCCATGACACCAATACCAATGGAATAGCTCTGTTCTTCAGTGTCTTGACACTCCTATCCAGAATGGCCAACGGCTGTTCTTGGTATGATAAATCCGGTTGTAGCTCCAGCTCGGAATGATCCAGAATATGGCTGTCATCCCTGACATACTTTTTCAACTGAGACACGTGGAAGACATTATGCACCCCGTCCAAAGATGGCGGTAATGCCAATCTATAGGACACATCTCCCACACGATCCAGGATCTCGAATGGGCCAATATACCTTGGACTTAGCTTCCCACGAGCACCGAACCGGATCACCCCCTTGGTAGGTGATATCCTTAAGAATACATGATCTCCAACCTGGAACTCCAATGGCCTTCTCCGAGTGTCTGCCCAACTCTTCTGCCTACTCTGAGCAGCCCTGAGATGATTTCTGATAACCCTGACTTTCTCTGTAGTCTGCATCAGAATCTCTGGTCCCAAAAGACTCCTCTCACCGACTTCATCCCAACAAATCGGTGATCGGCACTTCCTACCATACAATGCCTCAAAGGGTGCCATCTTAATACTTGCCTGGTAGCTGTTGTTATATGAAAACTCGGCCAAGTGAAGATGGTCTTCCCAAGATCCCCCAAAGTCAATCATGCAAGCCCTCAACATATCTTCAAGGATCTGGATAGTCCTCTCAGATTGTCCGTCTGTCTGAGGATGATAAGAAGTACTGAATTTCAGACAAGTTCCCAGACTTTCTTGGAGACTCTCCCAGAAATGAGATCTGAATCTGGTGTCTCTATCTGACACAATACTAACTGGAACTCCATGCAGACGAACCACCTCCTTCATATACTTATCTGCCAGAACCTCTATCGACTGGCCTACCCTGAATGGTATGAAGTGAGCTGACTTGGTGAGGCGATCAACTATAACCCACACAGCATTATTACCCCTGGGACTCCGAGGTAATGCCGTCACAAAATCCATGGTGATGTGCTCCCACTTCCATTCGGGTATCGGCAAAGGTTGAAGAAGTCCAGCTGGTCTCTGATGCTCGATCTTTATCTGCTGGCAAACCAAGCACTTGGCAACAAATTGGGCTATCTCCCTCTTCATAGCATTCCACCAAAAGTGCTTCTTCAGGTCCTGGTACATCTTGTTTCCCCCAGGTGTATAGAATACGCTGAACTGTGTGATTCCTCCAAAATCTTCTGTCTGACTTCTCCTCGGGGAACACAAAGTCTATCTCCAAAATACAATGCACCATCTGGGTGAATGCAGATATCCGTCCTCAATCCAGCCTCCACCTGAGCTCTGAATGTCTGCAATCTGGGGTCCTCCTTCTGAGCTTCCTTGATCTCCTCTATCAATGATGACTGGATCTGTAAAGCCATGAACTGCCCGGCCTTATCACCTCCTTGCACTAACATCAAATCCAATCTGATGAATTCCTGAATCAACTCCCTCTGCTGCGTGAGGTGGACTAGCACTCTGTTCTCTGGCATCCTGCTCAGTGCATCAGGAACGGTATTGACTTTGCCCGGATGATACTGCAAGTCAATATCATAGTCCGCCATAAGCTCCAACCACCTCCTCTGCCTCATATTCAACTCCTTCTGTGAGAAAATATACTTGAGGCTCTTGTGATCTGTGTATATCAACACTTTGTCTCCCAGAAGGTAGTGTCTCCAGATCTTCAAAGCAAATATCACAGCTGCCAACTCCAAGTCATGAGTTGGGTAATTCCTCTCATGAGGCTTCAACTGCCTAGATGCATATGCTATAACATGATCATGTTGCATAAGCACACACCCCAGGCCTTTACCTGATGCATCACAGAAAATGACCATCCCTCCTCTTCCTGAAAGAGTCCTCAAGATTGGAGCTGTGATAAGCCTCTGCTTCAACTGCTCAAATGCTGCATCACAATCTTCTGTCCATATGTATCTCTCCCTTTTCTGGTGAGCCTGGTCAACGGAGCTGCAATCCTAGAGAAATCCTGGACAAAGCGCCTGTAATATCCGGCTAGCCCAAGAAAACTCTTAATCTCAGTCACCGTCTTCGGAACTGGCCAATTCTGCACTGCCTGGACTTTACTAGGATCAACTGAAATTCCTTCTGCTGAAACTATGTGTCCAAGGAAAGCTATACTGTCCAACCAGAACTCACACTTGCTCCTCTTGGCATGAAGCTGCTCTTGCTGAAGGGTCTGCAACACCATCCTCAAGTGCTCTGCATGCTCCTTCTCATTCCTTGAATAGATCAGGATGTCATCAATGAAAACAACAACGAACTGATCCAAGTAGGGCGAGAACACTCGGTTCATCAAGTCTATGAAAACCGCAGGGGCATTGGTGACTCCGAAAGGCATAACTAGAAATTCATAGTGGCCATAACGGGTCCTGAATGCCGTCTTCGGAACATCCTCCTTCTTCACCCTCAGCTGATGGTAACCCGACTGCAAATCTAACTTAGAAAATACACGGGCTCCATGAAGCTGATCAAACAAGTCATCAATCCGGGGCAAGGGATACTTGTTCTTGATGGTGACCTTGTTCAACTCCCTATAATCAATACAAAGCCTCTTACCACCATCCTTCTTATTCGCCAAGAGCACTGGAGCTCCCCATGGTGAAGTGCTTGGCCGAATCAATCCCTTGTCCGAATACTCCTGCAGTTGCTTCTTCAAGATCTCCAACTCTGTCGGTGCCATCCTGTACGGAGCCTTGGATATAGGAGCTGCTCCTGGAATTGTATCAATGGAGAACTCAATTATCCTCTCTGGTGGAAACCCTGAGACCTCAGCAAAGACTTCTGGAAACTCATCCCACACTGGCACTCCCTTCAGAACCTCCGAAGTGGTCATCTGAATCTCCTTCTTAGCAGGCTTCACCTCTCCACTAAACTGGAACTCCGGCTGATGCGGGATTCTGAAATTGATCCTCCTCCCTCTACAGTCGATCACCGCATAGTACTGACTGAGCCGGTCATGCCTAAGATTACGTCGTACCCTTTGGTGTCTAGTACGAGCATATCTATGGCCAAGGTCTTCCCACAAAGTTCCACTGGACAGTCAGCACAAACTCTAGAAGATATAACTACCCCATTCCCGGTACTTATCTCCCACTTGTGGTCTAAAGCCTTAACAGGTATGGAATGAACAGCCACAAAATGGTCGGAGATATAACAGTGGGATGCACCCGAATCGAAGAGAGCGAGAACAGGTATAGAATGAACTCTGATGTGTACCTGAAATCACCTCCTTTGAAGCCTCAGCCTCCTCTGCTGTCAGGTTGTAGGCCTGACCTCTGCCACGCCCTGCTGCTGTCCGGGCTCCTCTCTGCACTGGGCGAGCAACATGCGGTGGAGGAAGGGGAAGAGCTCTCCTCATCACTGGTCCCTGGTGCCTCTGCCCAACTGGCCCTGGTAGTGCCCTCTGTCCATTCTGCCCTTGAGGTGCCGGCAAGGTTTGGTTAGCAAACCCCATTCTCCTGTGAGGACAGGTCTCTACGGCATGGTCTCGTGCTCCACACACCAAACACAATCCATTTGCCCTCCGGCAATCCTGCTGAGAGTGTCCTGGTTTCTGGCAAAAGTTGCAGATAAGACCTGGTCGAGCCATCTGGTAAGGAACTGCTCTGAATGGTTGCCTGGCCTGAACCTTCGCTGCCCTGGACGGTCCTCCTCTACCCACCGGTACAAACGGCCTCTTCATGGCCTGGTCCTTCCTCTGATCTTCTTGCTTCTTCTCAAACCCACGCTCCACCTCTCGAGCGCTGGTGAGAACTTCTGCATAGGTCTTCAGATGATGGGGCATTAGAAACATCTGAATGTCCATTTGCAGACCTTGCTGGAACCGGCTTGCCCTCTTCTCCTCATCTGCTATCATGTACGGGGCGAAGCGACTCAACCTGAGAAATTCTGCAGCATACTCATCTACGGATCTATCCCCCTGTTGAAGCTTGATGAACTGCTCCTCCATGTCCTTCTGAGCAGTGGCGGGAAAGAACCTGCTATAAAAGCTCTTGGAGAACGTATTCCAAGAGATAGGTTTCTCCAAGCGAGCCTCCTCTGCAAGCCACCAAGTCCTGGCTATGTCCTTCAGCTGGATCTTTGCAACCTCCACTTGGTTCTCCTTAGGCACCCTGGCGGCGTTCAGCAGGTCGGTGGTGTCTGTTAACCACTGTTCAGCCTCCAATGGCCTCTCGACTCCCGTGAATACGGCCGGCTGTAGCCGTCGGAAGTCTGAGATGCTCCCCGGCTTCTGCTCCTTCGGGGCTGCCAACTCCTGCCTGAGGAGCTCAGTCTGCTGATGCTGATTCTCCATCTGCTGTTGCTGGTTTCCCAGCATAGTCTGAATGATCCTCAGGATATCAGCACCCTCTCCTCCTACGGGTCCATTCGGTACTTGCCCGACATTGTTGCGACCCGAACGTCTCTCCATACCGAAAGGGATAAGATCTGGAATTGGAAACAAAGGGAAGGAGTTTAGGATACGAGGATCGAATCAAGGACGAAGTCAAGAAGGACTATATAACTTTGTACATTGTAGTTGGCATTAGCAAATCACTAGAATTTGCCACTTGGTTGTACTTTTAGGTTTGAGAGCCTAGGCTCTGATACCAACCTGTAACGCCCCGATCCCAATGATACGGGAACGTTACTGCAACGCATATACGTAGGTCAGATGGTGCCCCCACGTATATACGCTAAGCATTAAGTACAACAAGTATCAGAGTACAACACACAGCGTGGTATTCATATGCCAACTTACAAAAGATAAATACAAAGCTATACAAGTTATGATAAGCAAAATCACTTTACAAGTGTCCTTTATCACAACCCAAGTCCAAAATGAATCCTATATAACCAAAAATACAAAAATGCTCACGAAATGGATGGAGATCCCGTGAACCAAAAGAAGAGTCTGGCACGAGGACCGGAGCTAATCTGCCTGCTCACTAAAGAAAGCCTGATCTTCGGTGGATGGCTCCACTTCGACCCAGGCCTCAGAATCTGAATATGCAAATCCAAAGGGTCAAGACATATAATAACAAATAAAAGATAGTCAAGTGACATAAGGATCATGAATAAAGGTAATGAAGTTACAATAAATAGCAATGAATAACAAGCGATGTAAACTCAATAAGGTAAGATCATATGCAACAAATCTACAATTAACGTCTTATTATTATTACTTGTCTTACTGTGATATCTAGCTATGTGACCCAGCGTCCCAGAGCACATAGATCCATATCCTAGTGAAACAAGGTTGTTATTGGAAACAGCGGTTGTATCGACGAACTATGTTTACAGTGGGTCCCGTGCATACCCGGGACCACGGCCCAGGATTGTTCCGTTGCTTGAAGACGGAACCTGCCGCAAGGCTAAACAGGAGGGACTTATGTATGCCCTTGTCATGACAGTAAACAGGAAAGGGAGAAAGCACTCCCCTCGGTCCCCTGGTGTACCGCAGGTTAGACCGGAATATGATTGTACAATATACCTAATACCACTGTAAACACGAACACGTATCGATATCCGCATATTTCCCCGACCCATATGTAAGTTGGTGCTTCTTATGTAAAAGTCAAGTGTATCATGCTTAGTTTTAAGAGATGGCATGATAAGTGGTGATATTACTGTTTAACATGTCATGAAACGAGTATATGCAATAATAAGTCATGAGGTAACAAGAGATACATCCATTCAGTAATAAGTCATGTTGTGCCAGTATTGAAGCATGAATAAGCAAGGTATAATACATATGTAACAAGTATAAGAACCAAATTCAGAACGGAAATTAACTATGACACACAGTCAGGATTAGTCGACTAGGGGTAAGGGTTAGTCGACTAATACTGGGATACAGAGAGTTAGAATTCTGTTTCAGGGAAAGTTAGTCGACTAGGGTAGGAAGGTTAGTCGACTAATAGGGAGTTCTAGTCGACTAATGGACACTTAAGTCGACTAAGTCTGCTGATACATAAAGTTGGGTTTTCTGGTCCAAGATGGATTAGTCGACTAGGTGAATTCAGGAGTCGACTAACATGGGTTTCCAGAGAGTTTGTTAGTCGACTAATACTTGGGGCAAGTCGACTAATACTGGGTTTTTCCAGAAAACTAAGTTTCAGCTAAGTGTTCTAGTCGACTAGTTCCTATGATGAGTCGACTAATACTGTGAAGAACAGTGAGCAGATCAGAATTTCTGGAAGTGTGTTTGATGGTTCAATTCGTGGTTTTTGGTGACCTAGGTGTACAAGAAGTGTAGATACAAGTATTCTAGGGCTAATACAAGTCTTGGTGAGTGAAATACTCACTTGGATAGGTTTAATTGGGACTTGATTCAAGGATGGAGATGATGGCTTCACTCCACACTTGTTGTTGAAGCTTGAGGTGAAGAAGTGCTCTTGGAGTTGCCTTGGGCTGGAGGGAAAGGTCTTGAAGTGATCTTGGAGCTAGGGTTTTTTGCTTGAGGAAAAAGGAGATTATGGAGCTTCTCTTCTCTTGTTGAAGTGAAAGAGAGAAAAGAGTGATTTGCAAATGAATAGGAATTTATAGTTTGGGATTTTTGTAAAGGGGTTGGAAATTGGATAGAAGTGAGGGGTTTTCTTGCAAAAGGAGGGGTGAGGTGAGTGTCCTCTCCTTGGCCACTTGGCCGGCTGTGGGAGAGGGAGAGAGTGAGTGGGGTTAGGTGAAGTGGTGAGTGGGAAATGAGGTGGAAATGAAGTGGAATTGGAATTTTGCAATAATTGAAAAAATGTCCGAAATTCAAGTATCTCGGATTGGTCTGAAAATTTTACCAAAAATCAAGAAAATATTTGAAGACTCATGGTGAAATTCGTTTGAATAGATTTTTAATTAAAATCCCGGAATCAGTTATTTACCGACTCCGAAAGAATTTTCATAAATTTATAAAATTCTCAGAAAAAGTGTATAAGTAAGAAATATGATTCTAAGCAATAAAGTCTAAAGGACTTTCTAAAAATTCCTAACAGTTGGAAGATAAAAATTCGGAAATCGGCCAGCGGTACTGGCCGACACCGCTTTCGGGGAAATTCATTTTAATTCCAGAAAATTCCAGAAAATCACATAAAATCTAAAATATTGGAAAATGATATTTGGAATTGAAATTGGTCAAATACGGATGGTAAATCGGAAAATACGATCGAAAGACTGAATACGTAACTAAGTACGTATTCCGGGAGAGGGGTATTACAGTTTTAATTTACATATTTTGTTCATTAGATTAGCCGTACACCTATTCACCCCCTCTAGGTGTACTTACACGTTGTGCCATCGGTCGATCGCACGGTCAACCGAGGCCTGGATACAGAGAACAGAAGCTCTCTGCCGGTCAACCGGGGCCAGATCCAGAAAGCAGAACTCTCTGGCGGTCGACCGGGTCGGTTGACTGGCCCTTCAGCCAAACAGGGTTGTGCACGTTTTGCACATCGATCGACCGCTTGGTTCACCGACCTCTAGCTCGGTCGACCGTGCGGTCGACTGGCAGAAGGCCAGAATACAGGTTTTAGAGATTTAAAATTTGGTCTTTTATCTTCAATAAAATCCCATAAATTCTCATAAATTCTTCAAAAATAAGTTCATTGATATACTTTGATATACAAACATGTTTGATTAAAAATCAAAACATATTATAAACATTTTGAACTATTTTTGTAATATAGAAGTTTTGTCTTAAACAAAAACCTGTATTTTTCAAAAACGATTTTTTCAAAACTTTTCCAAATACAAAAACAAGATATTCTAAACACTTTTGAATCTTAGTGTATATGAATATGATCCACTATACCTATATGATGAAATATCTATGTTTTTGACAATAAGCTCTAAAATAAGTTTTGATAAAACACATGTATATTTTGAATCTTAAAAACCAAACCGGTATTTTTCAAAATGAAAACTCTATTATGAAAACACATATAAATCTTGTGTGTGAGTGTATGTGAACTTGAGCAATCCACCAACTAATCTATTCTTTACATTTTATTTAAAAAATAAAATCTTGACACTTACAAACATGGCACAAGTTTTCTTGTAAATCTTCTCTTTGAAAATCTTCTTCTCCTTTTTGACTTGGTCCAAACCTTGAGCCAATGAACTAGACTCCTCTTGAGTACTTGATGCAATCTTGATGCGCGAGCTCTTGAATCAACACATGCTATCTTCAAAACTTTGACTTTAAATCTTTTGTTGAAGCTAAACACCAACTAAGATTTTGATCAAATATCTGATACTAATTAAACACAAGATCATTAGTATTGTAACTACATTAGTTAATCATCATCAAAACTAGAGTGATGGGCCTTCGGGCCAACAATATATACAAGTATATGAAAATTACCCATATATGTCACTTTGCCTCTCTCTCATCCTCAAGTTTCCCAAGTCATGCCACTAGTTTAGGATTTTAATATTGTGTATTTAGTGGGGTAGTATACATTGTAGAAATATGACTACATGACGCATATATATAGGTATACATTCATATATAGGCATATATAGACATATATACATATATGCCAATATTTTTATAAACAAAATTTATGCTCATCCAATTTTATTTTACCTCAAATCTCCCCCACAATATATATATATATATATATAAATATATATATATATATATATATATATATAAATATAATATATATAAATATAATATATATATATATATATATATATATATATATATATATATATATATATATATATATATATATATAGTGAGTTGATCCCCTAAGAACGGTTCTCACGAATTCATGTGAGAACTTTCACGTGGGCCGTCGGATCTGATAGAGATCTAGTTTTATTTGATTTGATCTATCAGATCCGACGACCCACGTGAAAGTTCTCACAGAAATCTGTGAGAACCGTTCTTAGAGGATCAGCTCCCTATATATATATATATATATATATATATATATATATATATATATATATATATATATATATATATATATATATATAATCATTTCACAAAATTTTCATATTCAGAAAACTCTATGAGGATATTAGGTTGTTGATGAGAACATGTCATTGAAAAACAGAGAGGGAAAAGCAGAAAATTCTCTCAAACTGGAGCACCCAAGCCTGATAACTGCCAACTGCAACTCCATTAGCTTGTCTCCTTATTTGGGGAACATGTTTTCTCAGGATAGTACTATGTAATATAGGCTTTGGGTCAATCATAGGAAATTACTTATAGTACTATAGTTGAGGGTGACGATTAAGATCCTCTCTCCTCTCTATAGAACGCCAAGAATATTTCCTAGAGTAGCCTAGTTTGTCCAACTGTACTCTCGTTTATGATATTAATGAATTCTTTTACCTTCAAAAAAAAATAAAATAGTTTCACCTAAGAATTAACTCAATCATCACCTCTAATAATTCTGTATAATCTCTTTAATTAGGAATTAGAGTATTAAATTAAGATTTTAAAAATCAGGGTGTTACAAATTATGCTTCAAATAATCAGACAATTGATTTATAGAAGCCTCAATTTATGCCCACATTATGACAACATTATTATCATATTTTCATAAAATTTTCAATTAAAAATTTACACCCACGAAATTTAATGCGAGGATCCATAATAACAACAAAATAAAAAATATATATATAATAAAAATCTTTATAGTATCTGTTAAATTTTTTCCCATAGGAGCAATAATATCTCTAATTTGTGGAGTGTTAGCTAAAGGCAAGTTAAGAGCTAACCACTTTTTATTACTCAAACTAAAGCTACGATTAATTATAGAATCAGAAGCTTGACTAGGGTTTGCTGATGAAAAATATGCATCCATTTTAATTGCTAATTTCTAATTTGATAAGAATATAAATACCTCACAAATTCTAAAGGGATGACAGAGAAGAGCTTGTAAAGCTTGAGCACTTGAGAGCTTATAGAGCTAGTAGAGCTTGAGAAATTGAGAAAGAGCTTAAAAACTTGAGAGCTTGTAGAGCTGGTAGAACTTGAGAAGTTGAGAGAGTTTGAACATTTAAGAGCTTGTAGCCTTATAGTTGAGAGTTTGAGAGACTTTGTAGGGAGTAGAAATGTGTAGAGGATTTATTTGAGAATTTTAGAAATTTTTGTTGTGATTAAATGGAGTGGGAAGAAAGAGTATTTATAGAAGGGAAGAGAAGTGTTATTTTGTAATATTTTGCAAAAGATCTACCCTAAAGTCCAATCTAACCGTTTGGGGGCCATTTGCAAAAAGAAATTACAAATAGCTCCCAATAGCTATTTTAGCCATTGAGAGAGCTATTCAGGGGTTTTTTGCAAAAAAAAAATGATGAAATCCCCAATGGCTCTTTGAGCCTTTGGAGAGGCAGGTCGGCCTGGTTCGACCCGCTAATCCATGCAACGGGCTAGCCTCTTGGCGGTGAGGAGGAGCAAGAATGGGGAGGGAGGGGGAACGGGGACGAGGGCGAGGACGGCAGGGGGATGACGAGGGGATGGCGGGCGGCATCGACGAATGAGAAGGAAAGAAGAAGAAGAAGAAGGGTGATTTGGAAATTTTGAAAATTTTAGGAGTGCCTTCATCTAGTTGGTGGTTGTCTTGATCTGATAGGTGTCTTAATTAGCTGGCTGGGTGGCAATATTCATGCTCTTCTTGCATTGTTGATATAAATTATCATCTTAATTTGTTTATCGGGTGACCGGTCGAGATTCAACCAACGGTACAGGAAGCGAAAGCCAGGATGGCGAGACGCTTGACAGCGGCTTGTGCTTTGCCACCTGCATGCAGTAACCAAAGAAAGGAAAAGGCAAAATCACTCACCGAGGCGGGTCGGTCTCTGTCGCTGTCATCTTGCTCTCTCGCAGCCGTCATTGCTCTACGTTGTCGAAGTTTCAACCACTGGAGTGAGAGTGAGAGAGAGAGAGAGAATGGGCAAGGGATTTGAGCCAAAACTGATGAGTTTTAGCTTAACAGAAGCAAGTCAACACGGAATCCCTTCTCTTATAAATGGTCAGAACTCGAAGCCCGAACTCATTTTATCTCTTGCCCCAATGGTTGCAGCTTCGACAGCGTCGAGTGGTGACGGCTGCGAGAGAACACGACGACAGCAAGAAAGACCGGCGCCAACCCCCTCGCCCGACCCCTTGCTGTAACCACGGCGGCAGGAGGTGGCTATTCACTGTCGTCATTGCTCCCAAAACTAATCGCTCGCTCTCTACTTCTCGTCTAGTTTGAAAGTTTAATTAGTTTGGGTTTATTGTTGGTGTCTACTGCTATAAAATTGCATGGGCATTCCCATTTCCAGCATGTGTTAAAAGTTCTATATTGATCACAAATTTTCACAAAACTGGTTTTGACAAATCTTCATGCTCTGTGTCTACAAACTTTGACTGCTCTATTGTTTGTTTTCTTCCATTTTTGACAAATGTTCACTATTTTTTCCTTGAGCTCTGGTGAAATATTATGCAAGATGATGTTCAGACTTTCACAAACCAATCTTCCTTTTGAGAACACTTTTTTCTAGAATGATTAAATTTAACTAATTAGCAAATTTAATTTTTTTTTTTTTTTTTTGACTATGTCAATGGAACCATGGGCACGCACCCAACTCATCTATACTTGTTTCTTTGTTTTCTCACTTTCATCGTAGTCGATTTTATATTTTTTAATTAAGATGAATGGTGATATAAGCTTATTTATTTATCATATTCATAGTCGTGTTTGTGTTCCTTATATCAGATATGTACCCATATCTAATTCACTAATATCTGACCTGTACTTGATATACAACTTTGACTAAAACAAGTACGAATTTTTCTTATCACGTAAGCAACATATATCTTAGTGTTCATATCTAAGATTTAGAAGTAGATGCATATATAATAAATGTTATATTATTAGACATAGATTACGAGTTTTTTTTCAGAAAAGGCAAAAAGCAAATAATAAGATGGTCACATGGTACTAATCAAACTGGCAACAGCCATCTGGTATGATCGACATGTTGTTTGATTTTTTGAGAGTCACTGCTCATTAAAAGAAAATAAATATAAATATACCTCTCTATATATATAGTGAGAGAGGGGAGTGTGACTGGGACACATGAATTGACAACTTTCAAATTAGGGTGAGTTTTGCTGTTGGAAAACACACTCTAGAAAACTGGCGTGCCAGCTTTCAGCTCATAAAAACACTTTGTTTTTTCCTCTTTGCCTTGTTTGTTAGGAGGGAAATTCTATTGAAATAAGAGAAGTTCTTCAAATTTTCCCCTTCTCTTATTTAGTTCTCTAAAACGAAAGATATGAAAAGACGTGAGCTCAAGAATTTAAGCGGGTTGTGTCAGAAATCAAAGCATTTTCCGTCCTTAGGGCTCCGAAATCTAACACAAGAAATGGCTGACATGGCAGCCCATTCCGCCCTTTTTTTGAAAAAAAAACAAATTTTGCAAAAAAAAAAAGACGTGAGACTCATATTTCAATGCAAAAAAACATGTAATTTTTCTCCACTTTCAAGCCAAACAAACATGCCAGCATCTAGCTCACTTCCGTGTGGGCCTCGAAGCTTAGCCCCACTAAACACAAAACTGGATATCCTCCAAATGTCAATTTCTCTATTGTCTGTCTTGTATGTGAATAATGATATACATGTATAACACTGGGTCCTGACTAAATCATGACACCTATTTGTGAGCCCCCCTTTCTTTATAATACCAAGACCCTTTAAAAAAATCATCGTCCCATTTTTTTTTGCAAAATATCATTTCTAGATACATCTAGTTGTGCATCATATTTAAATATGTATATTCATATTTCATAATCATAGGACTTCGCCAAGTAAAACCTAATAAGGTGGATGCATTCAATTTAGTGTTAAATATATCTATTTAAATTTAATATTTCACAAGCATTATGAAATAACACTTACAATATATACCAATTAATCTACGAAATAAATATATTTTTCCTTGATATGATACGAAAGAAATATTTATGCTAAAATACGTATAAATAAAATAGCCATTTAGAATTTTATTTCTTGCATACATTCATTTTTTTTGTACATCCTCCTCCTCCGTTGCCATGATTTTAAAATAATAATCGAAGGCTTATTATTAAAAGGATTAGGTAATCGACGGTCTCCAATTTCAAAATCAGAAAAATTTTATACTAAAAGAATATAAATGTCAAATTCTTACAATATTATTGTTTTCATATTCAACTATTGATTCATTTTTTTTCTCAAATAAGTTGTAACCAAATGCAAGCGAAATTTGAATTCTAGACCATTTGCTCGCTAGAAACAGATTTTATTACTATATGTTAGGAATATATGTCCCTTGCGTTTGTCTAACCAGTTGTCCTGATCCTCACGATCACCAGTTTGAACACCGCCTCACGGATACTTCTTCTCTTTATGACATTATCCCAATCAGCTCCGGATTTGCTCTCTGGAGATCGCAAATAAATCCTGTTGGCCCGTTGAGTTAATTAGTGAGAAAAAAAAAACTAATAAAATCTTAAAAAAAAAAATTTGAGCCGAATCCGCGCAGTCGCCCAGGAGTTCCAATCGCGACAGGACCCGCAAACAAAGCATGATCACACACGCGCCGCACGTGATAATACTGTCACAGTTAAAACCCTAAACCCTTGCTCGCTCCCATTTTCCACAGCCTCCCTCGGCCCAATATCTCTCCGATGGCAGCTCTACGTGGTTCCTTCTCCCGATCGCTCGCCTCTGCCGCGCGATCCTCCCTCCGATCCCCGCCGGCCTTCCGCCCCCGCCGCTCGCCGTCGCTCGGCGCCCCTCGCATCGACCGCCGCCGCCTCTCCTTTGCCCCTCCAAGGTACGAAAACTCTAAGCGTAACCCAAAACTTCCCACCTTATCTCAAATCCCTTTAAATTTTGATGATTTCTCTTAGATCCCTCGGCGAGCTCGGATGCGTTCAGTCTCTCCTCCCGCTTCACAGCGTGGTCGCCGCCGCTCGCCTCACGTCTCACCTGTCAGCCAGCGCTAGGGCTTGCTGTGAGCTGTCCCAGGGTACCTTCTGTCGCACTTGTCAAGATCGCTAGTATTTGTCTCTCCTTTGTGAGTCTTGTCATCGATCTGTCTGTTTAGGTCGAGATTAAAAAAGAGATAATTGATAATTCGAGTTTTTATGATGCTGTTGTGGGTCTAGGCCTTTTTCAATTTTGTGTTTTTTGTCCCTCCCTTTTTGATTCTTTAAAATTTGAGTTTTGGTTGATACGAGGGTATTCAAATAGGGGAAAATGGAAAAGATGGTTGATGCGAGGCGAGGACCGAGGCTGATGCCTGCTTTCTAAGTAATCGTAGGTTTCCTCTTTTCCGAACACTGAATTCATTCCCACATTAACTAGGCAGGAGCGTTGAATAAAAGAAATCAAACACATGAAAATTTGGGAGAAATGGAAATTTTTCATGTTAATTTTCAAATAAGGTGCATTGGATGCTTGATTCTGTTCCTCTTTAATTTGACAGTATTGAGGTATGCATATTGTTGAATTCTGGTTTTCTGCAACTGTGATATGCCTAGTGCAGTTTTAATTTCATGATTGCAGTAACCGAATAGTGCTTAGAGAAATTGATATTTCAGTTAGCATGAGGTTATGCTGTTACATTCATTTCGTCTGCTTGATATGCTATTTCTTCCTTTGCAGATGTTAAATGTATTGATTGATTCCATTTGTAAATGTAAGGGTAGTCTGTGTCCTCTTACCTTAGCTGTCATGGACAGAATGCATTAGATAATGGGTAAATAGAAAGTTATCATACTTTCCGTCATGTGCTGACCTTGTTGACATTGAAAATTACAAGGTCTGAAGTTTTCTTACTTTCTTTCTGTGTTATTTTAATCGAGCTTTGGTTGATTTGAGAAATTTGGGATTGAGATTTGACAAGGGAGGAATGGTAAAGATGGGTGATGGAAGAAAGAAGCCGACATTCAATGGAAATCTGCTGCTGTTTGAAGTGATGTAGGTTTATTCTTTTCTTCTTTGTCCTTCACATGGTAAATGGTTAGGTAGCATTGAACAATGATTGAGAGCTAGATGAATAACTGAAATAGAAAAAGAATATTCTAGGAAAGCTAGAAATTATTGTGAAATTGAATTTTATCTTACATGTAGCTTGCTGATAGTTATTAGTTACTTATTATATGATATTCAGGGATTTTCAAGAGTGATCTTGAAGAGGCAACCCATACACGAATACACGCTGCCTTTATTTTTAAGGTTTGTGTTTGGTTTGAAAGATCTTAAGCATTGCTTAATATATCCTCTACTTTGCACATAGCTTTGATTATATGCAATGAAAGATCTTAGGCATTGTTTGTGTTTTCAAATATTCATAAGACCTAATGATTTTTGATTAATTTATATAAATTGGCCATAAAATAGTTTAAGCTTTTACTGTTAACTTTAGATTGTCCCTGAGGACAGGCAACTACATTATACAATTATTTTGCAGTTTAGGCTTTTCCAGTTTATTTCTAACATTTCATACTCCTAGAATGTACCATTTTATGGAAGTTTGATAGTTTATTTGGTTGCATTGTAATAAAGCTGTATGTTAATTTAATGCTGCCAACTGTAGTGAGAAGATGAAAACTAGAATAGATGCTTGCATCAATTTTAGTTAGATTATGTGATATTAGCTAGATTTGTAATTTTAGATATTATTTCAGGAATCAATATATAATCCACAGAAGAGGAGAGTGAAGAAATAACATGGTCATTCTAGGTCTCGCCATTCACATGAATACTAACTATTAAGTATGTGAAAAATAACAACCTTATCATTTTTTGTTTTGTTTCTATATAAAAACCTGTAACAATACATGGTTATTTTTTGTGACAGATGAATGATATTAACCGTGAGCTCTTCCTCCTCTTATCTATCTACTTTGTCTATTCCTTGAGTTCTTTTTGCCGATGAAAACTATCAAGCATCGTACTGATAGAAATCTTCTTATTTTCCAGTAAAACTTAAATCAATTTCAAGCCATATGCTAAAGTATAATGTAAAATTGGGATTCATTATTATTGGTATCAGAAAGTGGAGGTTCTTGTTTTCATTTTTTTGAATGTTCCTGTTCTTTTTTTAATCATCTCTTGTTCATTCCTTATGTCCTTGCTCCTGCAATCCTCAAAACTGCCAAGAGATACGGGACAAGATTGGACAACATGAAAGAAAATTAAAAAACTTGAGCAATTGGTAAGAGATGGTAAATATCTTTTAAGTTCTTTCATCTGTCACCATCATTGCTGCTTTCACTATCATTACCTTCACATCAAAGTCATCCATAACCACCAGCACACCACCAATGCATCATTTCAACCGATGTCTGTCTTCAAACTCATGCCATCAATTTTAATACTGTCTCCATGCTTAGAAACCCATCGGCATAAAATTTCCATGATTCTGTGGCCAACCTCCAAAATGTTGTGGCAGCCATCCTTCGCTATTCTATAATCGACCTTGCCAGCTTCATTATTGTTGCTGTCATTATTTGCATATCACTATCTTACAGATAATGAAGATCCTTATGTTTATTTTAAATTATTTTAATATTGTCTTCATGTTGAAACTTCAAAATTCTGAAACCATTGTGACACGTCTTATCTTGAACTTTTATTTGGTGGTCTTTCACATTTCTATATAGTTAAAATAAGTGGAGGAGTTCAAAATATTTCCACATGATAAATGAAGGAGTTCAAATATTTCACTTGAGCAGAAGTCATTTAAGCTGAAGCAGTAAATTAAGGATAATGTCAAAGTTTGAAATTCTATTATTTTTAATAATGTACTTGTTTGATTTGTAATACAGTTATTTGAATTTAGGATTTAAGATATGATCCAAGAAAGAGGAGAGTGTTTATGTTTTTAGACTTTAGGCTTAGGCACATAGTCAGTTATTCACTCAAATTAAATCTAACCACTATCTTGACCACTCTTATGGATTAGAAGTCACTTTAAAATAAATTATAATCCTTCCTCTCTTAAGAATTCCAAAGGGAAAAAAACATTATCCTGAAAACTTCCAATCACCACAACTCATACCTTTTTTAGCAAGCAAAGAATACACAAATACTCTGAATTGGAAAGAGCCCATGGAAAGACTGGCCAAATTCATAAGCGACAAACAACCATCAATCCCTATGTTGGTGTTCGATCAAGGCAGGAGCTTGCCATGAAACTTATAAAGTAAGTTGGTAGTTAGAGACCTATTTTCTATTCACACAATGCAAGCTTATATTGCACTTCTCTTAAGCTAAGCAAGAATAGATGAAGATTAAAGCTTATAATGCTGATCGTGTAAAATTAATAAGTGCATTCACTTTTGAGGCATGATACAAGTCAACACTTAAGTTCGAAACATGACCTAAGAATGTTGCCAATAAGTTAATGAACATAAATGGGTCTATGGAATAATTGATGAGAATTTACAGCTGAGTATCTTTGTACATGAATTCCTAGGAGGGTCCCATGTATCTGAATCAATAGGTAACACCAGTTAGTGATAAATTTATTTAGACATGATGATAATCTTGCATGTTTTACTCCTTAACATTTTACTGATGTATTTTTTAAATGTAGATTATAAAAGCTAGACCTTCTTAAGCTTGTAACTGAATGCTTCGATTTAGTTGTTCCAAATATAGTGGTAATTAAATAAATAATTTCTTAACAATTTCATTATTTGTTTTAGTAATGCAATATTGGTTTGAGTTGAATTGGATGCTCTTATTAATTTTAGAGTTCCATCATTTTAGTCAGTCCCTTTCACAATGTTTAACTATTATGATTGGTTTCCTAAGTTTTAACAATGCTATGACACCATTTCATGTTTCAATTTGTTATCACTATATTTTATTATGAAAATTTCCAAATATTATTTACTTAATTCCTTTTTTATTTTTTAATCTACTTTTCCAAAGAACTTGTTAACAATTGACAATATTTGCATACTGAACTATTGCAGTTGTAATTATTCTTTGAAAGTGATGTGGGTAATTCTAAGGGAATTTATCCACGCACCAAAATATTAGGAATTAATCAATAAATTACAGAAATTAAACCACTGCAAACACATATATTTACGTGAAAAATCTGAAAGGAAAAAAATCACGGAGAGAGAGGTATCACTATAATGTTGATGGTTATAATGGTTTTTCTCTAGTGTGCTAGAGTTTCTGGGCTCAATTGGTCCTATCTTATGAACTAAAGTTTCTCTGGAGTAAATTCCTCTCCCTTCACGTAGGAAGGGGCATGCTATTTATGCAAGTAGTGTCTGTCGGATAAGGCTGCAGAGTTCAGTTTTGTTTAAGTATTTAACCGACTATCTTAGAGGCGGTTTAGAGCTAAACATCTTGATTTGAATCAGTTGAATGAGTATTTGTCTTTATTTGATAGTCTGCGTGCAGCTGTTGATATGGTTGATCCATTCTCGAGCTGTAACCATCGGGTTTGAGTGGAGATTTGGCTTAGATATAAGGATTCCTAACCACATGAACTCCTCGGAGTTCAAATTGGACGAGAACTCATGTTCAAAGGTTCTAAAAACGGCCACATGTCACTCGCTTGTTTGAAGCTGGTTGGACACGTGTCATGATCTCGAGGAGGTCGAAAAATGACCACTACAAATGTCCCTCTGCTTCTCTTTCTTTGGAAAGAGGTCGGGAACATTTCCTGGGGAGCTAAGATTTCTCGAGAACTCTTGAGAGAGAGAGGGGAGTAGATCGATATAGAGATGAACTCTGGTCTATTGCTGTCGCATTAGTCTTTATCTTTTAGTGGCGCACGTGGCTTTACAGACTGACAGAGCTTTAAATGCGCTTCCCCTCCGCGGTCGTGTCTGTCAATTAATCGTTACTTTTCGAGGAGTTGCAACATTCGAGGAGGGTGCGTCGTGTCCAGCGCGATAGTTCAGATGTGAACTGTCGCAACACATGTATGCTGTGAATCGAGTGGCTCTTTGGGTCCCTAAGTGAGAGGTTACTTTGGAGCGTATTTTGTTTAGATTGAAATGTAGGTCGGCCGGAGCTATAGAATGTTGATGAAACTCGGAGTGCGTGTCCACTTGGGTGTCCCTGGCACCCAACTCAATAACTCGTTATTGCGCTTTTTGAAAAACCTTTATCTACGTGAGCAATTGATAGTTGATCTGCGTTATTGTCTCTCGCTCATATTCTGCGGTATTGCGATGTATGGCGACCGGTTCTCGTTCACGGGCTACTTGGATTGTTCGCCCAACTGTCGTCGTAGGTCGGCCACCATCTGAACAAGCTGTCCTTGAGAGAGTGTCGTTAGCTCGAGTTCCCAAAAGCATTGGCATCATGAAGGGCAGTGTTCTTGTATGCTATGGTTGTTGCACGAGGCTATTTTGAGGGAGGAATAGGGTTTTGAAAAAAGGAGAGATCTTGAGTATAGGTTCAGAGATCTCAATGAAAGCACCAAATGCTGTGGGTGATTCCAAGGGAATTTACTCATGCACTAAAATTTGGGGGATTAATCAATAAATTGTAGAAATTAAACCACTGCAAACACAGAGATTTACGTGAAAAAACCCGAAAGGGAAAACCACGGAGAGAGGTTTCATTATAATGCTGATGATTATAATGATGTTTCTCTGGTGTGCTAGGGTTTCTGGGCTCAATTTGTCCTATCTTATGAACTAGGGTTTCTCTGGAGTAAATTCCTCCCCCCTTCATGTAGGAAGGAGCATACTATTTATACATGTAGTGTCTGTCGGATAAAGCTATAGAGTTCAGCTCTGTTTAAATAATTAACTGCCCATCTCAGAGGCGGTTTGCAGCAAAAAACATCTTGATTTGAATGGGTTGAACAAGTATTTATTTTTATCTGGTAGTTTGCGTCCAGCTGTTGATATAGTTGATTGTTCTCGAGCCGTAACCATCGGGTTGAGTGGATATTTGGCTCAAAGATATGGATTCTCATAACTGATTCTATCTCCTTCTAACCACCTGAACTGTTCGGAGTTTGAATTGGATGAGGATTGCTGTTCAGAGGTTTTGGAAGCGGCCACGTGTCATTCACTTGTTTGAAGATGGTTGGACACATGTCATGATCTCGAGGTTGGAAACTGACCGCTACAGGAAGATTAGAAAAAAGCCTAGGCGATTAAGATCAATTTTGTTCTTGATTCATGTTGATTCTAGTTGTTAAATTTTGTATGTTTTGGCCCCAAACTGGTGGAAACAAGCTGATGCACTTGATACTCAAGTCTGAACCGAGATTCAGCACTTTTAGCATCTTCTTTTCAGATAGAAGAAAGGGGGAAACTCAGTGTTCTAAAAAAAGGTTTAAGCGGTCGATTAATCGTCCGCTTAAATGTTTTCGGCCTGAAATCGAGCAGAACTTGAAGAAAGCGGTCCAATTACTCAGTCAGGTGATTAATTCACTTAAATGATGATTAAGCGTCTAATGGGTGATTAATTAGCGTCCGTTTAAACGTTATTCAATCATTTTCTTAATGGATTCGAATTTCGAAACCATTAAGCTAATTGAACTTAAACCCGATCCAATAATTGAGGATATAAACTGTCACGTGTTGAAGAATTAGGGCTCGCGAGCCCTAATATCCGCATCCTTGATCCTCCTGCGGCGACGACGAAGCTCCCGAATCTCACGAAGAAGCTCTCGATGCTCACTGCGACGAGACGACAAAGGTCCCAAAGTCCTAATTTTATCTGAAGCTCTCGAAGCTCACGGCGGCGACGATCCTCCTGGGAAATTAGAGCTCCCGAAGATCGACGACGAAGAAGTTCACAAAGCGTTAATCCTTCTATGACAAACTCTCCCTTCGACGATGACGTCCCCTTGCTGTTGATCCTCCACTGCGACTCCCTCTTTGTCGACAAAGTCTTCCCTTGTGATTAGCTCTCTGGTCAGTAGCAAAGCGTCAACGATGACCTCATGCGTCAACGACGACCTTCCCTTGGTTAGCTCTCTCCCCCCCCCTCGCGTGCACGTATTTTGCCGAGGTTCTTATCAATGGTCTTTGTTTCTTTAATAGGCTGATGAATGCCTCAAGCGTGAGCAGGATAGAGTTGCATCTAGCAGTGAACCAAAGTTGTTGGAAGTATGTTGCTTTTTGAAAGCATATATTTGTTCATTTAAAAAGCATTTTTTAACTATTGTTGTTGGAGGAGGAGGTACATTGATGTACTTCGAACTGATTGTCATTGTTACTTTTAAATTCTTCTTAGTTCTAGCAATTTAATTTTTCAAGTTATGTTTACTATATCTTTTATGTTTTTTTTAGAGTTTATAGAACTCATATTCCATGTTTTAAGTATTATCATATTATTATATATTAAAATAATAATAAAACGTGTAATCTGTTTAATCACCGTTTAAACCGTTTAAGCATTATGCGCTCTCGGACTGCGCGCGTACTGAAACCGCTTTTTAGAACACTGGGGAAACTGTTGTTGCTGTAGAGGGAGGGAGGGCACCTCTATGCTGATTGAATCATGGGATGGACAATAAATATTTATTATGAACATTATTACAAAATATGAAAAAGTATGAAGTTAAACAGGTTAATGAAGTCTACAAAAAAGAAATAAAACCTTAAATTTGAAATAAACAAATTAAAGAAACAGAAGTTGTAAAATTTAAACAAGTTAAATATTATGATAGTTTAATTCTTGAATGAACTATTTATGTACATCACTTAAATAGTATACATTTTTCATTATAATAATTAAAAGGATTTTAATTAAATCTGAAGACTATTCATGACTTTATGTTATATGCTCTAAATAGTTTTATCATGTAAATGAGCAAGAAAAAATGTGTTTGAAGTTTGATGAAGCTCTTGCAAGCATTCTGAAGGGTTAGATTGTTGGGGAATGCACATGGGGTTTAGGAACACATTTTAAAAAGAGCAAGTATTAGAAATGCAGGAAGCTTGTGAATAGAGAAATGTAAGATGTCAGGTTGCTTCGTGAATAGAAAGGTGGAAAATCTACTGTATAAGCACTTTTTTACTGAGCGGATGTTCTGGCAGAAGATGTTGAAAGCCCTTACTCCTCACAGGATCCTCTGGGCCACAAAAGTCCTTGTCATCCCATTGAAAGAAAGGCTTCTTTCGTTTCTTTCTATCCAGGACCAGAGTTTTGTACAAGCAAAAGAGGATTAATATGACTCTTTTGCAAACAAAGACTAAAATGAGAGGGATCCAATCCTTTAATGAAAGCAATGAAAGCTTGGCTCAGTCATTAGTTTCAGGAGCGGAAAGAAGGAAAAAGAAGAAGTGATGTCAAGGAGGGAGGGCGTTGAAAAGACTAGATCAGGCACATTATACTGCCGGAGGCATTCCAGGAAGCCTACAACTCCCTAGTATAACCTCTAAAAGAACTTAGAACTACGGGTGGGAGTTTAGTGTGCTTACCAAAGGT
The DNA here is from genome assembly GCA_038442645.1 of Agave tequilana. Taxonomy (NCBI): domain Eukaryota; kingdom Viridiplantae; phylum Streptophyta; class Magnoliopsida; order Asparagales; family Asparagaceae; genus Agave; species Agave tequilana. The sequence continues at coordinate 28,205 of JAVJIF010034232.1, read as the reverse complement.
GATCACAAGGAGGGCTTGTTACAAGATGGTTAGGACCTACCGAGGAAAGAAAAAGGGCATGTGTATAAAACAGTTGGATCTGGGTACAAAAATGGATTTGAAGATTTTGCTTTGGATGATTTGGCATCAAAAGAGACAATGGCTAAAACAAGTCATATATCGACCCTAATTGATGAAAGAAAGTATGCTTAATGAGCAACTAATTTTTTTATTAGAACTATAAGGAGTTAAATCCAAAATTCTATTCAATTTGTAGATGATGCATATTTTACTCGTCTTTGTCAATGAACCAACTTACAATAATTATGCAGTTGTTTTATATTCCTTGCATGTCCTCTTTGATCTGGAGTTTGAGCTAAATCATTAGAGGAATACTGGACTTTGATTTGCACTTTTTATTATGTCCATGTGGGTGCCTTCTGTTCTGAATCTTGGTCGGTTCTGCTTTTTATTTTCACAATCCGGTTGCATTGATGCAGAATTAGGTATGACATTGTCTAGAAGGCTCCCAGGGATGGTGCCTCCATGCATGAGCATGCATCCAATCCATTCCCTGCGCTGCGGCCAGAACAACCCACACCCTCTTTTTTAACCTTTTTATTTAAGGAAAATAGTAATGTTGGCCTCTAAAGTAGTCAAGACAATTTATAGAGAGTAGTAGTACAATACGATAGGTCATGTTCATGAGTAGCTGCAAGCTGCACAGAAATGAGCAACATATCTGAACATGGGAGATATATATGGCACCTATTTTTAAGTCCACTACTTTCTTCAGGAGCTTCGAGTCTTCTAGGTTTGACTAATTTAAACACAGTGATAATCTCTGAGTTTTGTATTTATATTCTCAATCTAAAGATTAACCCATCAAAATAGTATCAAAGCCTGGAATCCAATACAAGCATCGCATCGCATCATGGTTGGAATATTTTCTGATGGCTCCCCTATTTTGTTTGCAGGCACTTGAAGGCAGTAGGATTGAATTTTTTTTTAAAAAAAAAAAGAAGAAGAAGAAGAAGAAAAGAAGATACGAAGCATGAGAGCAGTCTAGAGAAAAACTCTCCTAGTTATTTTCTGGAGCTCTTTATTAGCTACAAGAGTAGGACAGCCCTGTTGGTAGTTTTGGTTGTTTCCAGAAATTGGGAGTTAATAAGATATGAACTTTGTTTCTCCGTGACTTGATGAGTTCTTCCCAAACTGTGTATTTTCTCCTCCATATTAACTTACGGGGATCTGATTTTCTGATTATTGTAATGTCGTTCGAACTTCCTCCAACTTTCTTCATACTTATAATTAATGGTCAACATAGTGAAAGTTAACCGTTCTTGAAAAATAACCTGTGATCTTGTTTTTGCACCAGTTATGTGTTTGGCTCTTTGTCTCTTGAGCTCAGAAATTTACTGTTAAAAGGAAGTCTACGCAAATTTGGTAGTAAATAACTTTTAATGGCCCGTCCATATTTGTTTTGTTGAGTACAAATGGAGTATGCTGTTCTTATTTTTCACTGTCTAATGTCTTTTTTGCTCGTATTTTTGTCAGGCTTGAAATTGGAGGTCTGAAGATAACAATAATAACTTTCTTGTGGAGTGCCAGCAATTTTAGTTTAGGTTTTTTTTTTTTTTCCCCTTTTTTCTTCCTTTACTTTAATGTACCGTCTATGAGGGTTATGTTGATCGCCCCTAGTTTGAATATTAGCTTATGTTGTAGGCAGCTCCTCTGTTTCTAGCCCAAACAGCATAAATCGTGAGCCCAAGCATCTTCTCATTCTTTTTTGTTTTGTTTGTTTAACCCAAGTAAATCAACCGAGAAATTGCATTAATATTAGCCTGGATGATCCTTATGATAATATAATACTTATATTGACCAACAAAATACCATTTCTTGAATGTATTCTTCACAGTTCTGGCCTCACTCTCAGATAACCATGTGCTAAATGTCAAAATGAAACAGTTTCTGTAGCATTATAGGTGGAAGCAGATGTTTGATTACAATTCTCCATGTTCCCATTTTAGCATTTATTCTTGAAAGCAAATGTACCATGATTCCAGTTTTGAAGCAGAATGCACAAGTCGGAGAGGCCTGTATCGTTTCAAGCCCGAAAACAACAATTAAGCCTGACACAGCTTACTGTCTCTTTGTCCTAGTATAATACAAATAGGGTTCGTAATTATATGGCACAAGAGAGAAGCTCGACGTACAGATATAACGCTAAAATTTGCTTCTTGCTCCCTGTTTGATAAAGGAAGAGAAGACAAATATAGCAAGCTAAAAGACTTGACCTGTCAACAGCCCTTCTTTGGACTGTTGACAGGCTTTTCTCGAGAGACATGAGTTTTCAGACATGTCGACAACGTCTTCTTTTGGCCTATCGACATGCTTTTATAAAAAGTGATATTTTGCAATTTTTCATCAGCTGTCGACACCCCTTTCAGCTGTCGACAGTGCTATTGCGTATCTGAGCATTTGACTTTATTTAGGATTCTGTCTGGGTCCAAATTTGAATTCCAATTAATTTTCTGTTTCTTTATTTTGAATTTAGATTATCTAGATAGATTAGGACTTTTTTTTTCCTTTTAGGAATAAATTATAATTTCAAGTAGGAGCAGTACTCTTTTGTAAGTCTATAAAAAGGCCATTGTATTCTTATTTTGTAATGAATCTTTTAATAAACTTTTTATGAATCAAAATTGAGATTTTTCTCTTAAATTACTCGTGGATTTGAATTCTTATCTTTGGCTCATGGATTCGGGTCATGTTGGTCATGGATTCGGGTGCTTTGTTAGTGGATTTGAGCATGATTCCCTACCTAAAGGGTTCTTCAGGGTTCGTCAACACTAGAACGAAATCTAACTTTCGTCTTCTTCGCTTTCCTGTCTGCATCAAATGGTATCAGAGTTACGACTTCTTTGCGATGATGGCAGGAACGATGATGGATTGTAAGGCCTTTCCGTAAGTATGGATAGTGTTAGGAGGAGAGGCAACACCATCAAAGAAATGTCTTTAAGGATTGATGATCAAAATCTACCCGATGGTACGTACCAAAGTGAACTTGATCATCAATCGTTTCAACCACCATATCAACCACCATTTCATCACCACTACCACATCATCCACCACCAAAGTATCATATATAACATTCTCAATTTACTGAATCTTTTTACGAGGAGGAATCACCCATCTATTAGTATAATGATTATGAAGAAGATAGGATGACCTATGAAAGGCATAGGGGATTCTGTAATCCTAATTCTCATAGGAGAAATGAGTTTCCTAACCCTAATAGGAGGAACATGTTTCCTAATTTTATCTGAGAACAAAACGGAGGATATTCAAATCTTGATGAGTTTTCTACTTCTATTCCTTCTTTTGATGGGACTCATGATATTGAGTTAATCTTGCTTTGGGTCGAGGAAGTTGATAATTTATTTGATATGGAGTACATTCCTATGGAAGATCATGTCAAATTTGTGGTTCATAAACTTAAAAGAAGGACTGCGACATGGTGGGATTAAATTCAAAACATGCGTACATACCAAGGCAAGCCACCTATAAGAACATGGAGCCAGATGAAAAGACTTTTACAAGTCCATAGCTTTGCTTCGGAGGAAGAAGAGATGAGAATCGTGTAACGCCTCCATCCCGCAGGTACGAATACGTTACTGCGACGTATATACGTAGGTCAAAGATACCCTCACGTATATACGCTAAGCATCAGTATAAGCAAGAATCAGAGTACGAAAGTATGTAATGCATTATACATTCTAATATATGAGTACAATTACAAAGTTATCACAGAATGTGATACAATATTACAAGAATATTATATCACTGATAGGCGCAAATGTGAGAATACAAAGAGATATATAAGTATGAACAGTACAAAAAACGCTCACAAGTCACAACAGGAAAACAGGAGAGACAAGCAAGGGGGTCTGGGATAAATAGGCTCCGGATAGTCTGCCGATGATCCACGCTTTCGCTGCGCATCTCTGATCAGCAAATGGGAGATTCCTCAAGGTCCAAGCTCCGAAATCTGGATATGCAGATCCAGAGTTGTCAGATGCAACCCAACGAGTGGTAAGACGGGTGCCAGGTGACATACATAGACAGGCACACGTATACAGGATCAAGTGATGTGATTTAGGTAAGCAAGTACATGCATAGACCAAAAACATGAAGGAAAAATCAAGAAATCAGTGAAAAACCAGGAAACAAGCTAGCACATACATAATGATAAATCCGAGTAGCGAAAGCATGCATCGAAAACCGAGTTGTGAGCACAAGTACACAAAAGCATGGAATAAGACATCAAGTAATATATTAAATACAAGTGCGGACAAAACTATTTATACAAGCTCAGACTTTGTATTCATGAGATTGATACGTCGAGGGGATAATCCAAACAAGAAAACCCTCATTTATATACCATATGCCCCATGTCACCATCATCAGAGTTCATACAACCAGAGTTACCCCATGTAGGAGAATATTAAAGTGTTGTATTTTATTTATTCAATAATAATAATAATTATTACCGTCTGATATTTCAATCATCCCCTGCCAATATCTCACATCAATGACAGTCTATACTGGAGCTCGCACTCTAGTAGAACTCATTTGGATCTGATATGTGAGTACTGTAGGATCACCTAGAGGGGGGTGAATAGGTGATGGCTAATCTAATGGTCACTAAATGCCAAATAATGGGAAGTAAAAACTATTATGACCTAAACTATAACTCTTGAACTAAACACCACGTATAACACAAGAGTGTTGCCGAATTCCCCGTGAAGGGCTCTGGATAAACTCCTCTAGATTTCCCTAGATAAGGGTTGAGGTGCCGCGATGGCTCTCTTGGTTGAATACAAGTGTTAGCAAACAAGCCCAAGCAAGTATAACAATTAAGCACACAAGTATATCATGCATATAAAGATAAACACAATAAAGGAATGCAAGATATAAACAAGAGATAAAGAGAGAGTGAGCAATCGCAAACACAAGGGTTTTGTTTCGAGGTCGAGCACACTTGCTCTACATCCCCGCCTTCGACACACGAAGGATTTCCACTATAATCGATCCCACCGGATCACTCGGTGTCGCAACACCTACAAGCTCTCGGACTCCCTAGTCCGTACACACCGCAAGCCCACCGGCTCGCTGAGCCGCACCTCAAACAAAGAGTTCACACACGAACTCGAAACAACCGCGAACGCACTCGTCCGCCTCCTCAAGAAACAAGAAAAAATCTCTTGGTGATCTAAACACTTGATCGCCAATAAACACTCTCACTACAACACTCCTATAGGATGAATAGCAATGGATAGCTCAAGTGTATGTGTGAGAAAAACAAGGATGAGAATGGTGGAGGAAAACTCAAGAAATCTCTTTTAAAACACTCTTGATAAACTCTCCTTTTAATTGGAAGTATTGGCTCTAAATTTTGTGGAGAAAAACTGGCTCTAAAAGTCTCCAAAAATCTTAATCAAAACAGCCCCAAATGCCCCATTTTATAGGGCTGGAAAAACTAGCCGTTGGAGGCCTGACAGAGCTGACGGTCGACCGCCCGGTCGACCGGCCAATGGTCATATTTCAGACCGTTGTGCCATCGGTCGACCGGTCGGTCGACCGAGGCCAGGATACAGAGAGCAAGTCTCTCTGTCCGGTCGACCGCCCGGTCGGCCGGAGCCTTTCCAGAGAGCAGAGCTCTCTGGACGATCGACCAGGTCGGTCGACCGGCCTCCTGCCAGAACTGGCGTGCACGTCTGTGCACGTCGGTCGACCGTGACGGTCGGCCGACTTCAAGCTGCGGTCGACCGTCACGGTCGACCGGCTGAAGCCAGGAAACAAAAATTCAGGGATTAAAAACTTGGTCTTTTTGATTGAAATAAAATCCCATAAAATACTAAAAAATCTACAAAAATAGTTTTACCAATATATTTTGATAACCAAACATGCTTGCACAAAATCAAGGCATGTTATAAATGATTTGGACTATTTTTGTAATATGAAAAAATTGGCTCAAATGAAAATAGTATTTTTCCAAACTTGATTTTTTCATTGTTTTTCCAAAACTTCACCAAATACAAAAACAAGATATTTAAACAACTTTGAAAGCATATGGTGTATGGATATGATCCATTACACAAACATGGTGAAATATCTATGTTTTCGACATTAAGCTTTAAACTTGATTTTGGTTAAAACATGTATCTAAGAAATACCAAAAACCAAAATGATATTTTGTAAAATAGAAAATCTTTTGTAAAAACAAAACTATCAAGAGTGTGTGTGTATATGTACTTGAGCAATCCACCAACTATTCTATCCTTTACATTTTAACTAAAAACAAAATCTTCTAAAAACAAACCTGTTTGCGCCGGAAAAAGAAAGAGGGAATTGTTGTAAAGATTTCTTTGAATCAGATGAAAAGATTACAACAAGACTTTTCCTTCCAGTTACAAGGGAGGGAGGATGTTGAAGCTTGAATCCCCCCTTTGTTTAATGCTAGGTTCTTCGTGTGGCGGTGGAGAGTGAATCTTGTTCTCCGTTGACCAGATGACCGTCCTGGACCGTCGGGGGTCTTCTCTTCGGTCGGTAGAAAGAGTAACTCAGCTCCGTCTACCAAAACTCTCAAAGAGGAGGTAGGCGAAGAGCGGCTAGTACTCAGTAAGCTCGCTGAAGAGTCTCCTCCCTCTGTCTGTTGCTGAAGTTGTGCTTCCCTCTTGATGATCCTCTTGCCTGGATTTGATCGATCTTGATGATGCCTTGACCTTCTTAATTCTCGACTTCTCCAAAGCTTCGATCTCTCCAAAAGCTCTCCCCTTTCCTGATAGCAAACAAGGCTATTTATAGGGGTCTCAGGGGGTGAAGGTGCCTCCTGAAAACGCTCCCGAATGAGGGGCCACTACCCGCTACATGCGCGGTGACTGGCCCCGCAATCAGGGCAGTTGCAACTGAGACGCGGGCGTTGAGCCAAACGCGCCTTGAAGTTTGAGACGCGGGCGTCGAGCCAAACGCGCCTTAATGCTGAGACGCGGGCTTCGGGCCTTCACGTCTGGACGCTGAGGCGCGGGCGTCGGGCCGACGCGCCTTGATGCTGAGACGCGGGCTTCGGGCCGACGCGTCTGGACGTTGAGACGCGGGTGTAGAGCCAACGCGTCTTAATGCTGAGACGCGGGCATCGATTTCTCGCGTCTAGAGTTTGAAACTCTGCTTCCTTAATGGCTTGTCTGTTTAGTCATTTTTAGACAGCCTACAGAACCCCCTCCAAAGTTTCTGATATTCCGCAGTTGAATGGGACGGATTTCGGAATACTTTGGATCTTAGCCGTGTTCGCCTTTATGACTGGACTGTTGATGCTTCGGGCTTGATCTTATCTGGAATTGGTCTTCGTGAGTGTACTGTTGAACTCTTTGAAGCCGTCAGAGTTGATCGTGTTGAGTGTCTAGATACACAGTCTAGACCTCCCCGATTGCTTTTAGTCTGTCACGGGTGCGCTTTTGGCCGGGAGTGGTTGGTTGTCTGTTTGCGTCAGTGTACTGTTGAACTGACTTGCAGAAGCAGGAGACTGGACGCAGGTTCCTTTTTGAAAAAGCAGAGACTGCTTTAAAGACGCGACTTCCATGGGGTAGACGCGATGTTTGGCCCGTTTGAGGGGACGCGGACTTTGGAGAGACGCATCTCTTGAAATGCAGACGCGATTTTCTGGGTGCATTAGGCGCGGGTACAAACTGAGGCCGCGTTTGAATCTTATACGTGGCGCAGTTTGACTCGCGTCTGTTTGACTGTGCGGGTTATTCCCGCGTCTGAAGTCTTGAATGGCTGTCGCGTTCTGTTACTCAGTTTCCTTTATAAAAATGTACTGAGTTCCAGATTTTCTGACTCTCTTTTTATTCTTTGCAGGTTGGCTTGATGTCCTTTTTCAGGTTTGCTGGGCCCCAGAAAGAATATACCGGCTGGCGAACCTGCTCCACGTTCGTTTGTGAGAGATTAAATTATGGTCCTCGTCGTTTGTGAGAGATTAAATTATATCTCTGACGAGGACCCAACCCTCGCCAAGGTCTCTTCAGATCTGGTGCAAGAGACGGATAGGCTGAGTATCGGCGAGGGGGTCCGGCGGTTGCGGCGGCGGATGAGATCCTCTTCCTCTCCCTACCCCAGAAGTGACATCAAGGACATTCCGTTGGATGGCCTGCTGGAGGAAAGGGATGGTGATGAAATGGAGGGTTGCAGGGCTTCCGGCTGCCACCCGCCCTCAAGAACACCACTGCTCCTGGCTTTAGTCAGCTAGGGCGTTTCGACTTTTGCGTCATTGCCATGGCGCAATCGGCTCCAATTGTACACCTGGAATCAGATGCGGTTTTAAGGAGTGAGTACGGCCTCTGAGAGAGAGAGGGACTTCTTTGTACTCCTTAATTGTAACACTCAATCTTATTGTATAAGAGAGCGTTTTGTATCACTTTCATATGTTTGGATATATAAATAAAAGTGACACTTTCCTTTTTACTTCTTTTGTCTCGAACTTTTTGCCTTTAGTTGGACATGTAGAAGCAAGGAATCTTTTGACCTCATCAAAATTATGACAGTAATCTTAACAAGTCAAAAAGTTATGAGGAAAGATCCTGTTTCAGGAACCTTCATGATACTGTCAGAGGTGCAATGTTAACTTGACAGAAAAGGAATGATTTTTGGTGGACCTGCCACTTTATAAAAGAAAGTGACAAGTGGAGTGTGTACCCCCAGAGAAGGTGAACTTTTATCAAGGATTTGGGATTAACTTGATTTAAGATCAGCTGGGGATTTTGATGGAAGCATTGTTTATCGGTGTAATGTTAACCAACAATGCCTCCAAAATGAATTTGATACTCGGTTGGGGAGAATATCAAATGAAATTAGACTCGTGGGGAATCTAGTGAGATTTTTACCGCTAGAGGTGTGATATTAACTTAACGGTTTAGAAGTAATCTTGTCAGAAGTGTAATATTAACTTGACAAGGACGTGAGTTAGAGGTGTGATATTAACCTAACTCATTAGCATCTCAGTTTTATTTGGGAAAACTGAGGGCGTCACTGTCATAGGTGTGATGTTTAACTTAACAGTGATAGTAATGCTAGAGGTGTAATGTTGAACTTGGCATTGGTCGTCTCGGCTTAAAGAAGTCGAGGAAAGGTCATAGCCATAGGTGTATGTTGAACTTAGCAATGACTCGGATGCTAGAAGTGTAGTGTTAACTTGGCATCGTCCGTCTCGGCTTGGACAAGGAAGTCGAGGAAAGGTCATAGCCATAGGTGTATTGTTGAACTTAGCAATGACTCGGATGCTAGAAGTGTAGTGTTAACTTGGCATCGTCCATTTCAGCTTCGATATGGAAGTCTGAAGAAAGGTAACTGTCAGAGGTGTGATATTAACTTGACAGACACTCGATGTACCGCTTAGAGGTATAATGTTAACTTAAACAGTAGTTTGTCAGAGGTGTGATATTAACTTGACAAGAATTTGCTTGCGATAGGAGCAATTTGAGGACCTGTCATTCTATTGATGAGAATTGACAAGTAGAATTTGAAGTGCCAGAGGTATAGTGTTAACTTGGCAAATTTGAGAGTTTGTTACTCTATGCAGAGTTAACAAGCCAGGTTTGTACTCGACGAGGAGTATTCATTACTAGAGGTATAGTGTTAACATAGTAATGATTGCATTTTGTGGTCCTACCATTCTATGGATGAGAATTGGTAAGGGATTTTTGGAGGGAAGAGTGGAATCAAGTCCACTTAGGATTTTTAGCAAACCCTCAGCTATCAACGGATTTGAGGTGCCTTTACCAACTACCGTTTGGGTTGGGCTAGCCATGCTATTCCCCTCAGCATGATAAGTTGTCGAGGACTTATGTTGGGCTTAAAAGCCAACATTTTCCTCTATCCTTAGCCGTCGGAGGCGTTGGATGTTTTTGATCAGAGGTGTATTTTTAACTGATCGGCAGGATTTTTAGCAAACCCTCAGCTATCAACGGATTTGAGGTGCCTTTACCAACTACCGTTTGGGTTGGGCTAGCCATGCTATTCCCCTCAGCATGATAAGTTGTCGAGGACTTATGTTGGACTTAAAAGCCAACATTTTCCTCTATCCTTAGCCGTCGGAGGCGTTGGATGTTTTTTGATCAGAGGTGTATTTTTAACTTGATCGGTGGAAGAATGCCATCTAGGGATAGTATTTCTTCAGGAATTTGCCATTGATTGGCATCATGAGTGTATCGCCATTTGAGGTTATGAGGCGATACGATCCATTTGAGTAGACTGACTCTACCACAAACGGTCCTTCCCATTTGGGTTGGAATTTTCCTTTCGTCTTGTGTGTCATGACCATGGGTCTTCGGACGGCTAAGACGAGATCGCCTTTCCTGAAAGTTCGCGATTTGACTTTCTTGTTGAAGGCTCTGGTGATACGAGCTTGATAAAGCTCGATTTGTTGTTGGGCCTGCAGACGCTTGTCGTCCAAGGCTTCCAATTCTTGGAGTCGCTGTCGATGCTTCTCCTCTGTTGTCATCTCCGCTGTCAAGGCGACGCGAAGAGATGGAATTTGGATTTCCAGTGGAAGGACGGCTTCGCATCCGTACACCAAGGAAAATGGCGTGGCTTTAGTTGGGGTTCGCACAGTCGTGCGATAGGCCCATAAGCATTCGCCCAACTTATCGTCCCAGTCTCGTTGACTTTTCGAGACGAATTTCTTGAGAAGCTTGCCAATAGTCTTATTGAAAGCTTCTGCGAGGCCGTTAGCGGGCGGATAGTATGCCGTTGATGACACACTCTGGATTCTGAACTTGGCGCAGAATCTCTGAAAAGCCTGGCTGATGAACTGGGGTCCATTGTCATGGACAATCCGCCGAGGCACACCGAAGCGGTAAATAACGTGATGTTTTACGAACTTGATCACGTTAGATGATTTTACCTCCTTCAAAGGGATAGCTTCGGCCCACTTTGAGAAGTAATCGGTTATCGCTAGGATGAACCGACGTCCCTTTGATGATGGTGGGCTGATAGGACCAACCACGTCCATCCCCCACATTTCGAACGGCCAGGTAGAGGTCGTAGAGTGGAGGTATCCTGGTGCTTGATGGATGAAATCGCCATGTATTTGACAGGCGTGACATCTTTTGGCATAGGCAACAGCATCGGCAACCATCTTGGGCCAGTAGTAACCCAATCTTTGGAGTCGGTTTGCCAGCTTCGGGCCAGGTTGATGAGCTCCACACGTACCATCGTGGGCTTCTTTCAACACTTCGTGGGCTTCTTTTGATGAGAGGCACCGGAGCAGGATCCCGTCATGCGATCTACGATACAATGTTCGCGAAATCGCATTGTAGTAGAATTTGGAGGCTTTCCTTCGGATGGCAGCCGCCTCCCTGGTGTCTTCGGGCAAGATGCCGTACAAGACAAAATCAATGTAGGGGAATCGCCAGTCTTTAAGCTCTGGATCGGTCGACACTTCAAGTGTTTCCTTACCGCGACGATCTCCTGTTGACCTCTGGTAATCTCCGAGGGGACTTTTTGGGCAGTATAGGTCGTGGCTATAGACGAATACCTTCTCCATTGCTCCAACTGGAAGAGCTAAGGAGGCAGCAAGGGATGCAAGTGCATCTGCATGCGCATTTTGCTTGCGCGGTACATGGTCGATGTAGAAGTTTGAAAACCTCTCGGCCATGTGGATTGTCGCGTTGTAGTAGGGTACTAGATCTTCATGCCTGACCTCATACTCTCCGCGAACTTGGCTGACGATGAGTTTGGAGTCACCGTACGCCTCGAGATTTTTAACGCCAATCTCATCGGCGAGTTGCATCCCAATCAAAAGAGCGTTGTATTCCGCCACATTGTTGGAGCAGGGCTCGGTTAACGAGATAGCTCGGGGAATCACATAATTTTGTGGGGAGACGAGTACTACTCCTACCCCCGCAACTGCGTGTCCCTTAGGGCTTGTTCTTGATGCACCATCGAAGAAAAGTTGCCATACTTGTCCTTCGAACAATGTCTGGGTCAGGCAGGCTTCGGCGACCTCGTCTGGAGATCCTCGTAGAGTTTAGCTGCCCTCGGATCTGGGTGTTCGGCTAAGAAGTCCGCCACCGCTTGTCCTTTAATGGCTTTTTGGGGTAGGAAGTGCATCTCGTATTGAGAGAGCAATATAGCCCATTTCGCCAGTCGGCCGTTCAATGATGAAGGCTTTGTCATGAGTAACCTCAGGGGTTGACTTTGGATATGACATTTATGGTTTGGCCCACCAGATAGTGTCGCATTTTCTGAATAGCGAACACCAGTGCCAAACATTCCTTCTCGATCGGGTTGTACCGATGTTCGGCTCCGATCATCGTTCTACTTAGGTAGTAGATTGCTTGTTCTCGCCCTTGGTCATCATTCTGAGCTAGTAGAGCTCCCAAAGAATGATCCATTGATCGGACGTACACCAGGAAAGGCTTTCCGGATACCGGAGCTGCAAGGACTGGTGGTAGGGTGAGGTATCGTTTGATCTCCTCAAATGCTTGCTGGCAAGCGTCGTCCCAAATGAACGAAACGCCCTTCTTCATCAGCTTAGCGAAGGGTTGGCATCTCCCGGAGAGATTTGAGATGAATCTGCGGATGTATGCCAATCGTCCTTGCAATTCTCTGAGCTCCTTGAGGCTTCTGGGGGGTTGCATCTCTTGGATAGCGCGGACTTTCTCTGGATCCAAATGGATTCCTGTGGAAGTCACAACAAACCCTAGGAATTTGCCACTGGCTACCCCCAGGAAGGACTTGGTGGGGTTCATCTTCAATTGATGAGCCCGCATGATGTCGAAGACCACCTTCAGATCAGCTATGTGATCTCCTTTAATGCGACTTTTCACCGCGAGGTCGTCGACATAACATTCCACCGTTTTGCGTATCTGCTGATGGAAAATGGCATTCATGGCCCTTTGGTAGGTTGCCCCCGCATTCTTTAGACCGAAGGGCATGACGGTGTAGCAATATACCCCTAGAGGTGTCCTGAAGGAGGTGTGCTTTTCGTCATCGGGATACATCTTGATTTGATTGTATCCTGAGAATCCGTCCAAAAAGGACATTCGCTCGAATCCACAAGTGTTGTCAATCATAACATCCGTGATTGGCAATGGGAATTCGTCTTGGGGCAGGCCTCGTTTAGATCGCGGAAGTCGATGCAGATCCGGATCTTCCCGTTCTTCTTGGCAACGGGTACGATGTTGGCTACCCAATCGGGATGCTGTTCCTCCCTGATAAAGCCGGAGTCAATAAGCTTCCTGACTTCTGATTGGATTGCCTCCATTATTTCGGGACGGAACCGTCGCTGCTGTTGTTTGACAGGTTTTACATCCGGATTGATGTTGAGGCGGTGCATAGCCACTTGAGGATCAAGTCCAGGCATGTCCTCGTAATTCCAGGCGAAGACGTCTATATACTCTTGTACAAGAGATATAAGATCCTTCTTCTCCGAAGGTGACAGGCCGTCACTTATGAAGATGGGTTTAGGATTGGCTTCATCTCCTAGGTTGACTTGAACAACCTTGTCTTCTGTGGGTGGCTCACGCTGTTCAAAGCGGATATCCCAAAGAGCATTCAAATGTTTGATCCAAGGGTCTGTATCAGATTGGATCATTTCTTCATCTTCATCCTCCATATGGCTTGTCGAAACCATGTTTACTGAAAGCCCTTTGAAGATGTTGCCGACACTGACATCTGATTCCCACGACGACGTGTCGATGAGCAGTCATGACTTGACAGTCTCTCCGAATCAGAGGCTGATGGCACTGGAGTTGATATATAGCCCAAACCCCGGCGCGTCTGATGATAGTAATCAGGGGTTTTCCCTTTCGGTACAAAGGACCGAAGCAGTGTTCTTCTTCCTTTTCCGAAGTTCAACCCAGGCCTGTTGGTTAGATCATACCCCATGCGCTTCATCATCTTGAGCGTTTTCGGTTCATAATGATCGAACTGAGGGGATTCATCCTCACCTTCCGATTCTTCGTGGGGCATTGGTTCAGACGCGATTCGCCCAAAAAGTATTGGTCTTTGGCCTTTTCGTCTGGCTGGAACCATGAATACAGACTCTTGCGCGTCTCCATTATCCTGGTACGTCCCGAAGGATGATTTTATTGGTACATGCAATGATGTCAAAGCATCCATTGCCGACCAGACATCCTCATCTACGTCGGTACTAGTATCCGACGGTATTGAATCAGACTCACACGCAGGGAAATACGCGAAATCTAAATCTTCATTAATATACCAACCGCCTGCATCGTCGGTGGTATCAACATCGAGCTTATTAGTGCTCTTTACAAGTGGTTCCAACTCCCACAGGCACTCTTCTTTCTCTGGCTCAATGTCAGCTTCATTACCAGAGTCTGGCTCCTCTGGTTGTGGGGTTTCATTAGTCTCCTCCGGATCCTGATATAAGAGGGAGTCCGTGAAATAATTTTCAACCCCTTTAAACGGATGCCTTTCGGCAATCAACGTTCGGACCTGTCCACTCTCGTCAATGTATTTCATGACTTGGTGGAGGGTAGAGGGAACGATGGAATTGCGGTGAATCCATGGTCGTCCCAGCAACAGGTTGTAGGAAGTGTCCGCGTCAATGACGTAACACGTCACTTCCGACTTGAGGCTCCCGATCTGGCATTTGAGCTTGATCTTCCCCATCGGGCGGGAGCTGTTGGCATTGAACCCGTAAATAGTTGTCTGGGTAGGGCTCAGACGATGGGTAGGAATGCCTAGAAACTGTATAACCCGGCGAGGTATGATGCTTAGCGCAGACCCTGGGTCTACCTGGATGCGGTTTACCTCGGATGACCCAATATACCCTGTGAAGTATAGGGGTCGGTCATGCTTCCCTTTAACCTGCATGTCATCTGCTGTGAAGGTGATGCAGGGAGCATTTGGGGAGGTGTGGAGGCAATCCTCTACATCTTCCTCCCTTGGCACGCGGGTCATAAAGACCTCAGCATTTGCCAAAGCTTCTTGTAGAGCCTCTCTGGTTGACTTTGATAGCCTCAGGAGCTCATACAAGGTAATGCGTGCCGGGATGTTGGCTAATTGAGCCAAGACATCAAAACTGTAAGGTGTCGAGGATCCTTCCGTTACACCTTTCGCAAGAACTCGAGAAAACCGAGTTTCTTTCTGTTTCTCCCAGGCTGTTTAGAGGAGGGCTTTGCTGGCTCTGCAGCTGGTTGTGGAGGAGCTATGGCTGTCTCGCCATACTGTTTCAGGTATGCCTGCCCCGAACGGGTTCCTGCCGTTGGTGGGTTGGGTTCCGCGGCCAGGACCATTGTCTCCTCTTCCGAGTCAGTCAGCGAGGGAACCTCAGTATCTGCTTCTCGGGAGGAAGCGCATATCACATGGCAAGATGAAGCCTTCCCTTTGCCTTTGGACTTCCTATTGGTCACAGTCGTCCATTGTTGTTCGTCGACGAGGTCAGGGTGGACCCACATGATTTCCCCTCGAGGTGTAGGGACGGGTACCAAACCTTTCTCCCGCTGCTGATGAGGGTCTGTGTTGACCACCCTCAGTTCTCCTTTCGGGACAGAGATCACCCCCACGGGTGTCGGGGGTCGTGTCCCAAACTGGAGAATCGACGTCATGTTGGCCGTCATCTTCTTCTGCTCCGGTCGGAGTTTTAATACCTCCGCGTCAATCAGAGCTTGAAGGATGTCCTAAAGACGTAGCAGCTTTTGGTAGGATGTCCGAGCATCCTGTGGTATAAGCAGTAGGTGGGATTGTCGGTCTTGCCGACTTCCTCCGGGCGCCTAATTTCAGGGAGCTTCAGTCGATTGCTCTTGTTGAGTAGCTTGAAGAGCGAATCGACGTGTTCCTCTTTGAAGGAATACTGCTTGTTGGGGCGTGGCTGGCTTGAAGAGCCACTTGCCCTGCCTGTTTGAGGTTTGGTGGGAGATTTGGTCTCCGTCGCCAAATTATCCTTCCGCTTCGTCTGGAGGGAGGTGTCTGGTGCACGCCTTGTCGACCTCTCTGGCCTGGGCTTGCCTTCTTCCGCTCTGACGCGGGCGACAATCTCTTCAGCCTGTTCACCTTGCTGGACTAATTGTTTCCAGGTGCGGCTTTCAGCAACTCCTATTTGAGCAAGGAGTGAGGTTTGGAGATTATGGCGACATGTTTCCACCAGGGTGGCCTGGGTCATGCCGCTTGGACATCGGAGCGCCATGTTCCGAAATCTTTCTACGAAAGACTTGACAGACTCTCCCTTTCGCTGTTTGTAGCTAAAAGGATAGGCATTGTGACTTCGGAGTCGTCTTCGAAGAAGCGTGTCAAGAACAGCTTCTCTAGATCCCCCCAGTTCTTGATAGAACCCTCCGGGAGCTTCATAAACCACTCAAAAGCCAACCCTTTCAGGGTGCCGATGAACAGTCGCGCCAGGATGGCGTCATTATCTACCACATTCCGGTCTGGGATTTGAAGTAGTAGATGTGCTAGTTGGGTGACCCCTTCCCGTCGAATGCTTGGAGGGTTGGAGCCTTGAACTTAGGAGGGTATGGAACTAAGTCCCACTCAGCCGGATAGGGCCGGACCACTCCTGCTTCTTGGAGGTCCTTGCGATTGGCAAGGGCCTCGAGGCGTCGTTCCATTGACTCACCCTCTTAGCATGAGTCTTCTCCTGGTCTTGGTCGCTTCTTGCCTGCGACGAGGGCTTGGACACATCCGAGGTAGATCGTCGTGTCTCGTCAGAAGATTCGGAGGGTGGGCTTCCTCCCTTTCTCCCTTTCCCCTTCGGTCGTCTAGGAGGAGATCTCGCTCTTTCTTCAAGCAATTTCTCAAGCATATGCTTAAGGGAGTCAATGGATCTCTGTTGAGAGGCGATTATATCCATCTGGTGCTTCTGCGTCTGTTCTAAACGCCTGGTCGTCTCCTCAGGAGTGTCGGCCATGTAGGCGGAAGCCTCCTTCTCGACGGAAGAGTTTGAAGCCTGCGACTCCACTATAGCGGAGTGAGAACCACCCATTCTAATGCCGCGGGCTAAGGCATTATAGTCAATTGGGGGAATGGCCCCTGTCCGGGTGCGAGTGTGTTGATACACCCCCTCCGGTTCAGAGTCAGATTCCTCTGAGTTGACCATTAGTTGTTTTCCCTTGCTTCTGCTAGTCATGTTTGCAGTAAGCTCCGGGTATTCAACATCTGAGAAGGTTCTCCTCCTGTGGGAGCGTCTTCTTTTGGCTGACGGGGGAATCAGGGTCAGCTGTCGAATTAGAGACGGCTGGTGCACGCCTGACTCGCAATGGCATCCAGAGAGCATCTGGATGAGCTGTTGACAGCAGCATGGAGAAGTGGCCTGATTGGCACTCCTTTTCCTTGTCAAATAATCCCTCAGATCCGTGGGAGAGGGATTAAATAGACTAGCCTCGCGACGTGGAAGACGGGAGGAAGTCATGCGCTGTGCTGTCTGGACACAGGTTTCAGAAACGCGGCTGTCGCGTCGCGGCTGCGTCACGCGTGTCTGGCGTCTCTGTTGATATAAGACGCGACTTTCACGTTACTGTCTGCTGCGTTGGAGCAGGGAGACTTGGGAGAGAGTGGGCTGCTGGGCCCCACGCCTATGGGCGCGTGCTTCCTGCGTTTGACGAGACGCAGAAGCTTCGCTTTGGCGTTTGGCAAGTTGGTCTTCAGAAGGCTCAACTTGGGGAGTCTCGCGTTTGGGTCGCCAAACGCGGATCTCTCGCACTGGACGAGGTGCGGGCAAGGCATCGGATCGTACGCTGCGTCCAACCCCAGTCAGAAAACCAACGGTTCCAACTGAGTGTTGACGCGCGCGTCTTCTCTGTCGACGCTCGGCATTCCGATTGCGCCGTGGAGGAAGAGAGAAGCCAACAACTTCCTGGTTTGTAGAACCAGGGGTGTTTGCCACGCGGGTCTCCTGAGAGACGCTGACGCGGGCGTTCTGTGCGACACGGTCGATCGCACGAGTAGATGTGCCGGGGACCACGCGGGCCTTCAGAGAGGCGTTGGCGCGTGTGTTCTGCGCGACGCGGTTGATCGCAGCAGAGGTGTCTGAGGTTACGCGGGCCTTCTGGGAGGCGTCGGCGCGTGAACCAAACTTGGCACAGTGGGCAGCAGGAGCACCCGACAGAGCCTCAGATTGGGCTTCAGGGGGCTGTCCACTTGAGACCCTGCGGCAGACGCGGGTCTTTGGGCTCTTGGAGCCAGAAGAGAGGAACTCTTCATACTTCGCCTGGTCGAACTCGACGACGAGTGATTCGACCATTTCCCCTTACGGAGAACGTCATCTTGCACCACGGTGCGCTCGTCAGTAACGAAGGTAGTCCCCAGCGGAGTCGCCATCTCTTGTTTGCGCCGGAAAAAGAAAGAGGGAATTGTTGTAAAGATTTCTTTGAATCAGATGAAAAGATTACAACAAGACTTTTCCTTCCAGTTACAAGGGAGGGAGGATGTTGAAGCTTGAATCCCCCTTTGTTTAATGCTGGGTTCTTCGTGTGGCGGTGGAGAGTGAATCTTGTTCTCCGTTGACCAGATGACCGTCCTGGACCGTCGGGGGTCTTCTCTTCGGTCGGTAGAAAGAGTAACTCAGCTCCGTCTACCAAAACTCTCAAAGAGGAGGTAGGCGAAGAGCGGCTAGTACTCAGTAAGCTCGCTGAAGAGTCTCCTCCCTCTGTCTGTTGCTGAAGTTGTGCTTCCCTCTTGATGATCCTCTTGCCTGGATTTGATCGATCTTGATGATGCCTTGACCTTCTTAATTCTCGACTTCTCCAAAGCTTCGATCTCTCCAAAAGCTCTCCCCTTTCCTGATAGCAAACAAGGCTATTTATAGGGGTCTCAGGGGGTGAAGGTGCCTCCTGAAAACGCTCCCGAATGAGGGGCCACTACCCGCTACATGCGCGGTGACTGGCCCGCAATCAGGGCAGTTGCAACTGAGACGCGGGCGTTGAGCCAAACGCGCCTTGAAGTTTGAGACGCGGGCGTCGAGCCAAACGCGCCTTAATGCTGAGACGCGGGTTTCGGGCCTTCACGTCTGGACGCTGAGGCGCGGGCGTCGGGCCGACGCGCCTTGATGCTGAGACGCGGGCTTCGGGCCGACGCGTCTGGACGTTGAGACGCGGGTGTAGAGCCAACGCGTCTTAATGCTGAGACGCGGGCATCGATTTCTCGCGTCTAGAGTTTGAAACTCTGCTTCCTTAATGGCTTGTCTGTTTAGTCATTTTTAGACAGCCTACAAAACCTAGACACAAGTCTTCATCTTCTTGAAGTCTTCACTTGAAGCCTTCTTATCTTCTTGACTTGGTCCAAACACAATCCAATGGCTCTTGGATTAAACGTGCTAGCTCCAAAACTTGACTTCAAATCCTTTGTTGAAGCTATGCACCTACTAAGATCTTGATCATAATCTGTCACTAATTAAAACAAGATCATTAGTACTATAACTACATGAGTTGATCATCATCAAAACTAGAGTGATGGGCCTTTGGGCCAACAATCTCCCCCTTTTTGATGTTGACAAAACTCATGAAGTTATATATGCATGGATTAAAGTAAAGCTCCAAAGAAGCTCCCCCTTAACTCATGCATAACAAACAAATAATAAATATGCAATGTAGGCTCATAAACATGCATGCAAATCTAGGAGATAAACATGTCAATCAAGCATAAACAAAATCACAAAATCTTTTTTCCTATTTGCAAAACAAAACATATATGCATAAACATAAAAAAACTACTCCCCCTAAGTAAGGAAAACAAACACTTCTCCCCCTTAAGTAAGGAAAACACTTCTCCCCCTTTTTGTCAATCATTAACAAAGGGGTTAAAGTAAAAACAAAATCAAATAAATTTTCTCCCCCTTTTGTCCGAAACAAGAAACCAATGAAGGGGTAAACATAAATCAATCAATAAGGATTATATGCGATATACATTCATGAAGAGGAAGACGTTAAGTTAGCTTCCCTACACATATGCATTACATGAAGAAGGGATGACAAGCCCCAATTCACATAACACATATTATGTAATGCATAAGAGGAGATGTGAAGCTCCCCCTATACACGTGTACCACATAAAGAAGAGTTGTCAAGCTCCTCAATATACAATACACTCAACATGAATCTATATGTAGAAGAGATGTTAAGCTCTCCTTGCATATAGGCAATACAAATCAAAATTTTGATTTTTTTTTTTATAAAACAAAATTTTGAATTTTCTCAATAAAACAAATCTTGAGAATTTTTCTTAAAATTTTATTCTCTTATTATAAGCACTTTGTGCTTTTAAATATGTAAAACAATTTTAACTCAAGCACAAATAACTCATATATATGTATGAAAAATGAGTATACCAAATGAAATTGATACATACATATATAAGAAAACAAAATATGAGTGTATACAAAAATAGAGTCAAATTGATACCAATTGAAATGATTCAATGATACCAATTGAAACAATAATAGGATCATGTGTATAACTCATAAAACATTGAAGAATAAATAACTAGTTAAATTAATTTTTTAAAAAACTAGTTAAGATCATTCAAAACATGAAATCAAATCATATGTATTTCATGAATCATACCGAATACACAAAAATTGACACTCAAAATCGATGAAGCTCAAAAACATGTTCATGAAACAAGGTCATGACAAAACAAATAAAGTGTGAGTGTACAAGAATCATGTATTTAGCATTTTCCATGAAAATAATCAATGAAGCTCAAAACACAAATATCATTTTCTATTAAACACAACAAACTTCTAGGTATATGTATGATTTATCTAAATCTAACAATATGCATACATATCCCAAACATAAAACGAGTCTATTAATAATATTTACATGAAGGCAAGAGACTCAAAAAGGATATACATGTATATTTATTAGATTTGAATAAAAATTACATATACATGAAGTAAAACTTGAAAATTGGCAAAACAAGTATAAATAAATGAATCGTCAAAACTAGGCTATACATGTGCATATAGTGAGTACAAATGAACAATGAAGTGCAAACATATATGAATCAATTTGTTGCTCACTACTTATACATGTATAAATCCAAGTTTTAATAAAAACTACATTTAAACTAGTATTTACCATATGAAGCGCAAAACAAATAAAACATGAACATGCTATATGATGTCAAAAATGAATAAACATGTAAATAAACTAAGAGTTTAGAAATGTTCCAACTAAGGAACTATGTTCCAAAACTCCAAACATGGTGGTTGTCCCACCAAACCTCTTGATAGCGATGCATTTATATATGTGTCCAAGTCCTTGTGCATCCGCCATCAAGGCACCATTCCTCTCACGTCGTGTGAGAGCCCTCACCTACATCGAAAACACACGGTGGGAGTTTTGGTACCCATATTTTCTTGGGTCCTAGAGGGTTAGCATTGTAAGGCACCCAAACATTTTTTATTTTTAGCAAAATTAATATGATGCATCATATCAAAACAAATTTTGCTAAATGGCCTTTGCGGCCACAATGTGTACATTTGTACACCTTAGAATGCTTATGTGTATGTGTATGATCGTGGCGTGCAATATAAGCATATGCATGATGATGTGCATGAGAATGTGGAGCTTGTTTCTTTGAAAACATAGACTCCAATCTAGTGTGGTTAAATGCACATGAGATCAAAGTTGAGCTCAAACAATCCATTTTATTTTTCAAATATTTATCTCATTTGTGGTAGCATGTAAAGCATGATGAGAAAAAACTATTTTTCTTGTTCTTTTTAGAAATATTTTCTTTTTCTTTTTCAAAAAATTTTCTTTATAAATAAGAGTTTTCTTGAAAAACAACTTCCATTTTTTTTCCACCAAAATAATTTTATTTTTCAAATTAGTGTTTCCTTCACATAAATCATTAAATTTGGACATTAAGGAAACATTCTCATTTTTCAAAATTTCTTTTTCTTTTTCAATGCATGCAACCTTATTTTCTAAGGAATCTTTTTTATTAAGCATGCAATCAAACTTCTTTTTCAAATTTTTATTTTCTTTCTTAATCATGTCATATTTCTCAAGAAGGAGTTGACAAAAAGAAGTGAGCTCATCATATGACATGTTAACATCTTCTACCTCAGATTCGGTAGTTACCTCAAGGGGTTATCCCCTTGGACCATATAGCACATGTTGGAGGTGTCACTTCTAACATCCAAATCGCTCCCCGCATGGTATTGTTCATTTTCGCCAAGGGAGAGGAGGGTGTTTCATGCTACAAAAGCCGAATCAATATTAGAAACCCTAGATAAATAATCATCATTAGGGTACTCTTCAAAGCATGAATGGCTTTTGAGTTAGCCTCAATATACTTGCTATTATTAACATATGAATCATTGATGGTAGCAAGATAAACATGAATGCCTAGGGCCTTGAGGTACAAGGACATCTTCACCTTCCATATATGGATGTTAAGAATGTCAAACATGGGTGGTGACATGAAGTCCATGGTGTGTGTACAAAAATAGTGATTAGCCTAAAAAAGAGGATCTTTAACTCTAGGTTGTAAGACCCAAATTCAGAGCACTTAGCTCTGATACCAATTGTAGGTTCACCTAGAGGGGGGGTGAATAGGTGATGGCTAATCTAATGGTCACTAAATGCCAAATAATGCGGAAGTAAAAACTATTATGACCTAAACTAAACTCTTGAACTAAACACCACGTATAACACAAGAGTGTTGCCGAATTCCCCGTGAAGGGCTCTGGATAAACTCCTCTAGATTCCCCTAGATAAGGGTTGAGGTGCCGCGATGGCTCTCTTGGTTGAATACAGGTATTAGCAAACAACCCAAGCAAGTATAACAATTAAGCACACAAGTATATCATGCATATAAAGATAAACACAATAAAGGAATGCAAGATATAAACAAGAGATAGAGAGAGTGAGCAATCGCAAACACAAGGGATTTGTTTCGAGGTTCGAGCACACTTGCTCTACATCCCCGCCTTCGACACACGAAGGATTTCCACTATAATCGATCCCACCGGATCACTCGGTGCCGCAACACCTACAAGCTCTCGGACTCCCTAGTCCGTACACACCGCAAGCCCACCGGCTCACTGAGGCCGCACCTCAAACAAAGAGTTCACACACGAACTCGAAACAACCGCGAACGCACTCGTCCGCCTCCTCAAGAAACAAGAAAAGATCTCTTGGTGATCTAAACACTTGATCGCCAATAAACACTCTCACTACAACACTCCTATAGGATGAATAGCAATGGATAGCTCAAGTGTATGTGTGAAAAAAACAAGGATGAGAATGGTGGAGGAAAACTCAAGAAATCTCTTTTAAAACACTCTTGATAAACTCTTCTTTTAATTGGAAGTATTGGCTCTAAATTTTGTGGAGAAAAACCTCTTAAAAGAGTAGGAAAAACTGGCTCTAAAAGTCTCCAAAAATCTTAATCAAAACAGCCCCCAAATGCCCCAGTTTATAGGGCTGGAAAAACTAGCCGTTGGAGGCCTGACAGAGCTGACAGTCGACCGCCCGGTCGACCGGCCAACGGTCATATTTCAGACCGTTGTACCATCGGTCGACCGGTCGGTCGACCGAGGCCAGGATACAGAGAGCAAGTCTCTCTGTCCGGTCGACCGCCCGGTCGGCCGGGGCCTTTCCAGAGAGCAGAGCTCTCTGGACGATCGACCAGGTCGGTCGAACGGCCTCCTGCCAGAACTGGCGTGCACGTCTGTGCACGTCAATCGACCGTGACGGTCGGCCAACTTCAAGCGCGGTCGACCGTCACGGTCGACCGGCTGAAGCCAGGAAACAAAAATTCAGGGATTAAAAACTTAGTCTTTTGATTGAAAATAAATCCCATAAAATACTGAAAAATCTACAAAAATAGTTTTACCAATATACTTTGATAACCAAACATGCTTGCACAAAATCAAGGCATGTTATAAATGATTTGGACTATTTTGTAATATGAAAAAATTGGCTCAAATGAAAACAGTATTTTTCCAAACTTGATTTTTTCATTGTTTTCAAAACTTCACCAAATACAAAAACAAGATATTTAAACAACTTTGAAAGCATATGGTGCATGGATATGATCCATTACACAAACATGGTGAAATATCTATGTTTTTGACATTAAGCTTTAACTTGGTTTTGGTTAAAACATGTATATAAGAAATACCAAAAACCAAAATGATATTTTGTGAAATAGAAAATCTTTTGTAAAAATAAAACTATCAAGAGTGTGTGTGTATATGTACTTGAGCAATCCACCAACTATTCTATCCTTTACATTTTAACTAAAAACAAAATCTTCTAAAAACAAACCTAGACACAAGTCTTCATCTTCTTGAAGTCTTCACTTGAAGCCTTCTTATCTTCTTGACTTGGTCCAAACACGATCCAATGGCTCTTGGATCAAACCGTGCTAGCTCCAAAACTTGACTTCAAATCCTTTGTTGAAGCTATGCACCTACTAAGATCTTGATCATAAATCTGTCACTAATTAAACACAAGATCATTAGTACTATAACTACATGAGTTGATCATCATCAAAAACTAGAGTGATGGGCCTTTGGGCCAACAAGTACCAGAACCCAAACAAAAGAATGACTAAAAATTCCACATTCCCAATAATATTATTGTGGGTTATTAATTCTTATGTTTTTCATCCGATGTCTACGTATGTGTTTCCGGCACCCATACATCAATATATGAAGACGAGTTATTATTTGAAAACAGATAAGTTTGATGGCTCATATTTATAGTGGGTCCCGCCTCTACCCGGGACTACAACTCATGAGATTAATTTACTGATTCCGGTTACTTATCATAACGCGCCCACACTACACTTCAGAAATATAACTCCTGCCTTCAAAGACTTATCATTACGCGCCCTACATGATATTTCAGAGAAATCCACCTTTATAAATATGACATCATACTAGTATACATCAGTTTTTCCCATCCTAGTGTAAGTTATCATTTTATTACCGATTATTAGGCAATTATCAATTTACGGGAATATCAGGAGCAGGTCAGGTTTAGGAGGTTCAGGGGTATAGTACATAAGTATTATAGATACATGTCACTATATATAATATAAGATAACAAGTACATGATTCTCATAAATGTGACAATTACATGTCAGGTGGTAACATGACATATGGCAGGTGATAAGTGATAATATGTGGCAGGTGCCAAGTAGTAGTATCTCAGGTGATTAATATAGCAAGTGATAGTATGTCAAGTGATTATTATAGTGGATATCACTATCATATATCATATTGCAGAAAAATGGTACCGATATAGGGGACGGTACAAATATAGGAAAATAATACAGTTTTGAAAAATAGTTCAAGAAAAAATTTCAAACTCTTCACAACCATCAAGAAAAGAATAATAGCTAAATTATCAAGCAGGCAAGCGAGCAAGTAAGCAGACGAACATCTAAGCGGAGGTAAGCAATGCTGGAGCGAAACTAGCATACAGTGCTTGACGCTATCACGCTTGGCGTGATTACTGCTCGCGGTTCAGCTAAACTCACACGACACGACGAGCATATGAATACTATATTACCGCACATGTCGAAGTCGCGCTCATGGCGTAACTACGCTCGAACAGAGTTAGCAGTAAAGCGCTGAGCGCTAGGTCCGCCTACCAGGCATGGCTAAAAGACCTGACAGTTTATGCGCCCTGAGGGCTGTAGGGCCATAAGACCGAGTAGGTACTTGCAGGAGTTTTAGTACCAAACACGCATACTAACATGACAACAGAACATAGCAGGCAATAATGGCTAGCAATCAAACAAGCGAAGCTGGAGCGAAGCTAGCGTACAACGCTAAAGGCCATCACATTCGGCGTGGTTACTGCTCGTGGCAAAGCTAGCACGGGCGTCTGGTGGCATTAATCCATTCTACATCACCGTGACGAAGCTGCGCATACTGTGTAACTACGCTTGGGCGGAGTTAGCAGTAAAGCTCTGTGCGCTAGACTCGCCTATCAGGCGGAGCATGAGAGACCCGACGGTTTAAATGCACTCCTCTTTTGAGGAAGTGGCGAGAGCCCATAAGGGCTGAAGGGCCAAAGGGCTGAAGGGCCGAAAGGCCAATTATGTACCTGCACGGTTAGTACCAGCACAAAAACATATATACATAAAAATAACTAGACTACCCGTGGAGTGGTAAAATATGGAGGCAGAGTTAGAGCCCAGAGGCTGATAGGGCCCGGAGGCAGAGTAGAGAGCCCGGAGGCTAAACGACCACGAAGGGTCGACCACAAAGGGTATAAAATAGTAGTATAATAACGTCACATGCAGTATATATGTACATGTAGTAAACTACACTACTACATGCATTCGTTACATCAATACAAATACATGTCTAAAATATACCTGCACACACTCACACCGATACAAATAAACTGGACCGATATATTTACACGTGTCCACAAATATAAATACAAATCAACCGATACAAATACATTATTACAATTACGCCCATCGAAGCGGGGGTACCCAAATAAAAGAGGCGAGAACACTCACCTAAATCTATGAAAAATCCGTGAAATCTCGAAGTTCTAGAAACATGTGCACACGCGGCCAATATACAAAATATATAAATAAATTAATTTATATATAAAGAGAGAATAAGAGAGAGGAGAGAAAATAATAGAGAGAGGACCAAGAAAGAAAAAGAGAGAGATCAAAGTAGAGAGAAAAGGGGGGCAACCCCATGCTACTCACGGCCAGGCCAGGGGGGCCTGGCTGTGGCCGTGGCCGTGGTGGCCGCCTGCTAGTGTTGGCCGGCCTAGGCCCAAGGGAAGAAGGGGAAGGGTGAAGTGGTGGTGGATGGTGGTTTGTAGGTGGTGGGATGATAGTGTTGATGGTGGAGATGGCGGTGCTTGTGACGCCCCGATCCGGCGAGTACGGAGACGTCACTGCGACGTATATATGCAGGTCTGAAATACCCTCACGCATATACGCTAAGTTTCAATACAGGCAATAATCATAGGCGGAAGCACAGTGGTAATATACATTCCAACAGAATAGTACAAGTACATGGTTATCAAAAAAAGCGATACAATATTACAGGAATATTACATCACTAGAAAATATAAGAGTACATAATGTGAAGAGATATACAAAAGCTGAGAGGTGCTCGTGAGCACCAAGAGGGACCTCGAGAGCAAACAGGAGAAGAACTGGAAGGAAGAGCTGCGGCGGTGTCCAAGCTTCTGCTGCACTCTGACCACTACGGGAGGATCTGCTGCGCACTCTGATCAGTTACAGCCAAGCCACCAAGGTCCGGGCACTAGAATCTGGACATGAGAATCTAGGGTTGTCAGACGTAACCCTGCGAGTATATATATAAAGCCAAATGGCGTGCATAACAGGTACACGTGTACATGATCAAGTGATGTGGTCCAAGTATGCAGGTACAAGTAATAACAAATAACATAAGGGAAATTAGAGGAACGACAGTAAATCATGTACATCGATGAATCTGAAACTGAAAACATGCATAGAAGGCAGTATGAAGAGCATAGGTACATATAAATATGCGGTAAATAAGTTAAACATGCGCGATAAATACAAGTATGGACAAACTAGTTGTACAAGCTCAGATTATGGATTCACGGGACAGATACGTCAAGGGAATAATCCAAACAAGGAAAACCCTCATCTATATACCACATACCTCATGTCGCCATCGTCTGAGTTTATACAACTTGTGTAACACCCCAATTTTTAAAATCCCGAATTAATATTCAGATCCTGATCTAAAGAGATTATAAAGTTTATCAGTGGCAATTATTAAATTAGTTTGTATATATTGGAGGGAATTTGAAAGTGAAATATTGTTGCATAATTATGAATAAAGGATATGGATATTAATTCTATGTATACATGAATGTAGTGTATATGTATATGTGTATAATGGTATTTCATGAAAAGATACAAATCAAATAATAATAAAACCAAATAAAGTGAAAAATAAAGTTTTATTTGTTTCTATTATAATGAATGGTGGAGATGAGAACTTGGAATTTGAAGAGTGAAGTGGAGGGTAGAGATTTTATTGGAATTGGTAATGAGTGAGGTGGCATTCACATAGAATTATGGGATATTTATAATCTCTCTCTCTTCTTTCCTAAAACGAAAACTTCCTTTTTTTCCTTCTCTTCTCTGTTGTGAACAATAGAGCCCTTCTTCCCCAAAAAAATTGGAGTTTTCTCCTCCATCACTCT
>JAVJIF010034231.1:0-60523 GCA_038442645.1 Agave tequilana | reverse complement strand
GTAGTACAGATCGTTACTCCTATGGTGGAGCAAATTCTTATAGATCTTGTGTAGATTAAGGAGATCATTGGGTAATAAAGTCCAGTTGGGCCTGAACTTATTCGACCTAACCAAGATGTGAACTCCATGAGGGGGCTATGGAGAAGAGGGAGTGAGATAAAGATGAAGTCAAGTTATTCAATTGTGCGTGGATGCGAGCACATAGAACATGGTGGCTATTCTCGGACTTGGACGTATTCAAGTCAAAGGGGGAGATTGTTAGGATTATGACGTGAATATGTCGTGAAGGTTATTAATGTTCGGATTGATAGTTTTCTTTTCTGGATCTGTTGGATTCAAATTTCCTTTATTGTGATTGAAGTTGTTTTGAGTTCGATTTGGATTCAAGTTTCCTTTATTCTGATTGAAGGAGTTTGTTTAGGACTAGGATAGTTCTATGGTCTATAAATAACCCCTTAAGGGTGACCTTCAATGTATTCCAAGAGTCTCCTATGAATTTGTAATTTCTAAGGGTGTATTCATCTAGGTGAGAGATTCGTGAGAGAAGCTTAGCCACAAGGTTTGTTGTTCTTGGCGGCCATCAAGGGCTTGTAACTTCTCAGCGTGAGGTGTAAGTAATTTTTATTGTACCTCTCTAAAGTTTTAATAAAGTTTCTCTCCCTCTTCTCCCGTGGACGTACACACGATCTGTTTGATTAGTGGAACCATGTTATATTGTGTGTTGGCTTTCTATCTACTTTAGAATAGTTGCTTCTTCTTCTCTTCTTTAAGTTGCTTTAGTAGTAATCCTGTGGTTCGTATCTGCTGCATGCATCCCCCAGTTGATTCGGTCGTAGGGGCGTCCACACCCTTGAAATCACAGCAGAACATTGTCTTCTCGTACAATTTGCTCGAGTATAGATTCCTTAAAATATTTAGCTTCTTTCTTCATTGTTTTGAGATGCTGAGCCACTACTGATTCTCTTACTCATAGTTCCCATTAACTTGGTTTGTTGTAAGCTGTGAGTCACTTTTTGCGAGCAAAGCTTTGGCACAAAGTTGTCTCGCAGCTTTCATCCCTAGAATCAAAGCCTCGTACTCAGGTCGTTATGTGACGCTGGAAAATTCAGGGAATATGCGTATTAACTGAGAATTTATCAGGTCCTTCAAGAAATACACCCACCCTGACCTGGTGTGTAGCGCCCAGATCTCGCGGATACGGGACGTTACGACGACATGCGTACTCAGGACGAAAATATCCTGATATACAAACGCTAAGCCTCAGTGCAGAAAATTAAACACAATTTATACAATAATTTCAGCATAAATAAGTATGAAGAATACCTGCAAAGGGGTCAGTAATCATGATAGATATGAAACATGAAGACAAAATAATAAAAATACTTATGAATAATAACGATGACGGTCTCCTAACGATGTCCAGTACAGTGTCAGATATTGTGATGACTTGAATATCGAAACTGAGCATGCAAACTTAGGGTCATCAAAAAGTGACATAGTGAGTGGTAAAATGAAGGAGTAATAATATATTATATAGTAATACAACCATAATAATATATAATGATTAACTATCAGTGATATAATATAATTATACTAACGATCGGTATAATTATTACAAATATTATATATCACACTATAACAATAGTAATACCTAACATGCATGTTACAATGGTGATGCTACTACAATCCTATACAATTATATAATAGGAATATCAATAATATTATTGGTAAAAATCTTATATGTATCAACTTTTATACTATTAAGTTTATTATAATCATTAGAAGTTATACTATTTATATGTTATTATCAGTATGTGAATAAAGTACAACATTTAGTGACATATCAATATAATCAACTTGTATAAATAATATAAATCATTTATTATTATTTTTCATTTAAAGTTTAAACTCTAGTAAAAATGGTATGATAGTATCGTGAATAATATAAATATATGAACATGTATACATAAAGTACACATGATACCCATACTAATATGACAAAAACACATGAAACATGAAATACATGAAATGCAGAATATATGTACATGAATAACGTGTCTGTTAAGAATACAGGAAATTCAAAGTATACATATGACATGATGGTGTATAAAATAGCAAAAGTGTAACAAGTACATATGAACAATAATATATACGTATCGAGCATGTCATGTGATTTATACAATAATAACAATCAGTATCGCCTGCTTTTTTAATCAATCTTCTTCTAGTTTCCATACCACTACCAGTTCATACTGGAGCCTGTACTTGAGCTGAACCCATCCAACATGGCATACAGGTACCATTATTCAAACAAGAGTGACAAAATTACAAGCGTTCCCGATGTCACTATTATTTATATTATTTTATTATGTTAATTGGATTCTCAATAGTCAAGGAGCTCTGGTCGGGTAAATGTATTTGGTACATACTTGGGACCACGACCTTAAACAAGCCCCTGTTGCAGAGACCATGGCTACCCGCTAGGGTAGGAACAAGAAATAAGAAGCTCAATGAGCTATATACAGTTGGTAGTCAGTACTACCGTCCCCTGCAGTGGGATAAATATGGATCCATGACATCCAATCGACAAGGCCTAGTCAACCGTCAAGCCTCCCTCATCCTCATGTTATATTTATTATATTTAAACTATACAGTGTATCAGAACAAGAACAGTGCATGGTACATATAATACAATAATAGAACATGAGCTTTGTTGATAGCATGAAACAATACGAAAACGAAAAGAGATGTAGGATTTTAGAGGTGACCTCGTGGCTTAGATCCACGTGACACATAGTTCCACACATCGCATAGTGTCTAGTAACAGAGTATCATATTGATATCAGTAACAGGAACAATCAAGTAATAGGAAAACAAGAATATCCATGTAACAGGAATAGTGATCCATGTAAGAGGATTATGGAAACAATCAACGCATGTGTACAGTGAATCTGTGACAGTGTTATAAAAACATGAAATAACTGTGTACAGAGCATTCGTATGGCGGTAATACAAATATATGAAATAACGGTATCTAGTGAAATAGTGTATCCGTGTATCAATGGTACATGAATATGAAATATAGTATCCTGTGTAAAGTATCTGTGTAACAGTAATACATGATGAAATGACACGGTGTGAGTATATTCATGTCATTGTGTTACAAGTACATGAATAATAATGTTTAATATAACAGAGTATCCGTATAACAATTGTACATGAATATGCAAATAATGTAATTCATGTAAGTGATATCAAAGTATATAAATAATAGTCTCTAGTTTGAATCTGGTAAATATTCATATTTGCAATAACGATTACAATATTATTAATATGATCAATATCACAAAATTATTATGTATAATTATCTATTTTAATTATACATTTATTAATTAATTTACTTATTTAAAATTATTAACTTATTAACCCCGATATCTAGATAATTCATCTATATTTTATAATAAATTAAGAAGCAAAATAAATTATTATTTTATCGATTATGTTTAAAAAATAATCATGTATATTCGAATCGATTATGTTTAAAGAATAATCATGTATATTCGAATTATAGTGATTTATCGATAATTACATTTTATTTAATAATATTTATAATGATTTACCGATAGTCACGATTTATTAAATAAAGCAATCAATTAATTTTATTTTATCATGATTGAATATAATTTGTAAAAGAAAAACACTCACATAGTTATCATAGGGATGTAGCTCGTTTCCTGCATCGCAATGATAATCATCCAAATCGGACTTCGGATGCTCAAAATATTGTCCGAATACTAGAATCAATAAATATGGGTTCAATATGTAATAAAAAGTTAATTATGTAAATATTATAAATTGTCAGGGTTTTTTTTTACCTTTATTAAGTTTTGGAAGCAGGTATAGGTTGCTAACGGGTCGGGTTCGGATCCAATAACCCGACCTAATACTTAAGTGAATGGTTTTGGATTTGAATAGAGTTTGGGTTGCGGTTAATGGATTCAGATTCATTAAGAGAGAGAGGAGAGAAGAGAGGCAGGGAGGGTGGATGCGGCCATGGGGGCTAGCCTGGCCCCCTGGCGGCTGCGGCGGCAACGACTTGGCGGCCAGCGAGAGGGGAGAAGGTGAGAGAAATGGAGGGAGAGAAAAAAAGGAGAAGGGGTAGGTGGTGGTGATCTGTGGTGGTGGCGATGGCTGTGGTTCAGGGGCAGCGCAGCCAAGCCAGGCCTTGCCGGCGGTGGTGCAGTGATGGGTTTGGTGGTCAACCAAAGAAGGAGAAGGGGGAGATGTAGAGGAGAGAGAGGATATGAGAAGAAAAAGGAAAAGAATAAAAGAATAAAAGAGAAAAGAAAGAGAGAGAGGCAGGGCCGCCGGCGGCCTCAAGTGATTGCCGGAGAGTAAAGAGGGAGAGTAGGTGTGAGGGAATATGTGAGAGAGATGTAGAGAGGAAGGATTGAGAGTGAGGGAGGAAGAGGGGGGAGAGAGAGAGAGGAAGAGTTGAGAATGAAAGAGAATCAGAGAGATTTTTATTGGGAGGGAGAGGGGAAAGATAAGGCGGTGGGGTTGAATCAGTGGAAGAAAGAAGAAGAATGGAGAAAGAAAAAGGAAGATGAAAAAAAAAATGAATTATATAATATTATTTAATTGGTTGAACTTGACAAGTTCAGAACAGTTCTCAAAAATTCTGAAAATTAGCAAATGTTACGCTGAGAAGTAATGCGAAATCGGCTTTAAGAATTCAATCTGATTTGCAAGTTAAAAATCCTGAAATGTATGGATGATACTGGTCGACACCAATTCGACCGGGTTTTAGACTAATTTAGAAAAATCTCCAAAAAATATCCGAAAGTAGAAAATATGGTTTTGAAGAATAATTTAGAAGCAGATTCTAGAAATTCAACTCTGATTGTAAATTAAAAATCATGAAGTCCATATCGGTATCGGTTGGACACCGAATGCGGAGATTTTTTAAAATAATTTAGAAAATTTTGAAAAATCTAAAATATTGGAAAATAATATCTGAAATTGAAACCGTTCAATCTGATTACCAGAAAGGTCAAATCAAATTTGTACGCCGTATCGAGTACTAATACTGTGATACATACATTTAGGGCCGAGGGGTTACACGGTGTCTGTGCTCGAACCATCAACAAAAACTTCACTTTATTGTATGGGGTTTTTTTTCCATGTCTGTTTTTGATTTCTTGACTTCTCTTCCAGCATATGCTTCATCAAATTCCTCTTTTGAGATGGTACACTCAACAACAAAATCAACGAGTGTTTGTGCTTTAGTGGCAGTCCGTGGTTTGTATTGCAAACCATATTTTGTAATTCCATTGCCCAATGATTCATTCTCCCTTTTCCTTTGGACTTCGTGCAATATTTTTTAATCCTATTTGATCAATGAGTACCGTCAGCTGATTAGCTTGGAAATATGGCCTCAATTTTTGTGTTGCTATCAAGATAATGTACATGAACTTTTCCAGCAGAAGATACTTTAGTTCCGCCCCTTCCAAAGTTTGCTGACATAATAGACAAGACGAGATATTGCTTCTTTCCTTCTTCTCGAACCAAAACAGCCCCTACCGTTGTTGGAACCACTTGAAGAAGCAAAAGGAGCTCCTCACTAGGTTTAAGGGCTTGCCAACAATGGCAGCGTCATCATTATTTCTTTAATTGCTCGAAAGTGTTTTGACATTCTTCATCCCATTCGAACTTTCTTGTGTCCTTCATTATCCTGAAGAATGGCTTGCACTTCTCCACTCCTTGGACATGAACCATGACAATGCCATTACTCGACCCACCAATCGTTGGACATCTTTGATTGACCTAGGTGGTTGCATGTCTAGAATTGCTCGATTTTTTTTTTCCTGAATTAGCCTCGATGCCCCCTCAAAGTAAAGCACACTTCGTTGAGTTAAGTCTCATGTTGTATTTCCGCAGAACTGAGAATGCTTTTTCCATGTCAGCAACATGCCCTGTCTCCTTTCTTGGTTTTACTAACATGTCATCAACATATACTTTACAATCCCTCTGATTGTTGAGCATCTTGTTTACTAATCGTTGATAGGTTGCTCTAGCATTTTTCAGCCCAAAGGCATTACTCTATAGCAATAGACTTGATAGGTGACAAAAGTTGTTTTCTCCTTGTCTTCTTTAGCCATCAAGATCTGATTGTTTCCATTGTAGGCATATATGAAACTTAACAGCTTGTAACCTGCTGCACCGTCAACTAACAAATCAATTTTCAGAAGTGTTAGGTTGTCCTTCGGGCAGGTTGCATTCAAATGAGTAAAATTTATGAACATACGCCACTTCCCATTACTCCTTTTTACCATATCAACATTCGAGAGCCATTCAGAGTATTTGCATTCTTTAATAAAATTTGCTGCCAGCAATTTGTTTACTTCTTTATTGATAGGTTTTTGCCGTTTTGAGTGAAAACTTCTCTTCTTTTGTTTTATTGGCTTGAAGCTCGTCTACTTTTAACTCATGGTCCATCACGTCTCTAGATATGCCAGGCATATCACTCGGAGACCACAGGAATAAATCTGCGTTTCTTCTAAGAAAATTGATCAAGGTTTGCCTTGCCTCCCCCTTTAGCTCATCTCCAATCTGCACGGTCTTCTCTTGTCCCTGTCAAACAATGAGAGCTTATCAAGCTTTTCTGAATCCCTCGATTCTTCTCCCTTTGCTCGAGGTTCGAGTGTATTTATTTCAGACTATATCTTCTCTTTTCTTTTCCTGCACCACCTCCCATGCAATAGCTTCTTAAGAGAATTCTTCTCACCAATTGATCCTCGGAGTCTGTAGGAAATTTCATCAAGAGATACTCCATAGAGATCACTCCCCCCAATGTAATTAAAGTTGGCCTGCCAATAATTATATTGTATGGTGAGGGTAAATCTACAACCAAAAAAGGAACAATGAAGTTCATCAAAATTTTCCTTCAATATTTACTGCCATCTCGATTATCCCCTTGGGCCAAATCGTGTGATTGGTGAATCCACGCAGATTGATTATACGGTATGAGAGCTGATCTTTTTAGCTTTAATTGCACTTTTAGCTGTGTGAAACAGCTGTAGTACATCACATCTACTGAGCTTTCACAATCAATAAAGATCCTCTGGATCTCCGATCAGTCAATCACCGCTGAAATCACCAGCGGTCCTTCATTCGAAGAGCCACTTTTTCGGCGATCTTTTTCAGAGAACATGATCTCTCTTCATTTTCTTTCTTTTCTTCATTGATCTTGCCATGCAAACTTGCATGATTTGCGGTTCTACATTTCCTCGGGTCATTGCTAACATCCCTCCTACTCTTGTCCAATAAAATTAGTTTGTTTTGCCGCACAACTGCACAGCTTCACTGATTGTCATCAGTTCCAATGCCTTGGTCATCTCATGGAGAAGATCTTAGCTCAACTGGTTGTTTTCTTCATCAAAGTCCATAGGATCATTTGTCTTCGGCAAGGTTGGCATCACTGTTTTAGATCCTCGGTTGCTGAATTGCTTCCGCATTGTTTTTCTGAAAGAAAATGAGATCACATACCTCAATGTTTGCACCAATGATGCGTCTGTAACTTCGTGGGATCTGAATCAACGAGCCTACAAGATGAGAAAGGGTCAGCGGAGGGCCGGATCGCTCCGGCGATCTCCCTCCAACGTTCAAGTTAGTCACTGTTTCACAAAAGGGCAAGTGTACTTGAGAGAGGGTGAGATCGCTTAACTTGGGAGGTTCTTAGACCCCCTATTTATAGGCATGAGGTTTCCTTACTGCCATTCTTCTATTAGGATAAGTGAACTTGAGAGAGGGTCAGCTAGGATGAACAGCTTGCTTGTTTTTCTGATATGCTCGAAATATCTTATGGTTGAATTTATGTCATGGTCTTTGAGCACACTTATCCGATCGGTTATTCAACTTGCATATTTTTATTCATCACTTTCCATACCGAACACAACCACATCATTGCATATGTTTGAAGCGCAAATTTGCTTATTTTCACTTTAGTTGGTATATGATCAATGAGAGATAGACTTGTGTAGTTCCGGAAGGATTTGAGCCCGAATCCTTCTCACTCAAATACCAACATCTGACATTCAAATACAAGATCCACTCCGTTGAAGTTGATCTATATTATTTAAAGGAATCAAAAATTAAATATCAAGTGTTTTGAATACTTTTTGCCCATCCACCAAGCGACATAAAATGGACGGCCGAAATAGTGAGTTGGTTAGATCTTTGTCTTTAGACATACAATACTTGATCCGGCCATTTGATCATGATCTAAACATTTAAAAACTCCTACAAACCATTTTTGTTAGGTTTCAAATGTCCTAGACCGTTAAACTAATCAACTCACTATTTAGGCCGTCCGTTTTTCCCCTACTTGATGCATTGGCAAAAAGTATTTAAAATACTTGATTTTTGGTTTATAAATACTTAAAATAATATAGATCAACTTCAACGGAATGGATCTTGTATTCGGACGATGTATGATTGAGTGGGAAGGATTCGGGCTTGAACCTTTCCGGAACTACACAAGTTTATCTCAATGATTAATTGTACAATCTTTCTTTTATGTCCCAAAAATCATGAATTAAAATGCTTACCAATTTCTTTAGTTGGACTAAACTACCTTTTATTTATTTAGTTCTTTAATAATTTCATTAATTGGCAGCTGGAGATCCAGGGATTGTCCGAGGCTCATGTCCAAACAGAAAGGAATCGCAACCGCTGAATTCCAGGTCTGCATCTCTATTTCTTCTAAACTACTTCCCGACAATTCCTGTTCAAAATGAAGCCTGCAAAGAGCATTCGGGTGGGCTTGGTGAAATGGTTAATACATGTTACAAAGCATCTGGAAATGTGCTGCCCAACTTCCTGGCGGTAAATTTTTACATGGTAAGACCCAATTTTCACTTTTTCCTAAGTAGGAAAAAATAGAGGGTTTGTTTAAAAGGGAACTATGAATAAGATGCTGATTGATTGATCAAATGCAGAGGAGTGATGGAGGAGGTATTTTCGATATCCAAGACAGAATAAATGGGCTAAACCTATGTGGGTGCAAGACAATCACTGCTTGTCAGGTATTTAATCTGACTCCAATAATGAGTTTAATCCTGATTCGAAATTTACCAGTTCCTGTCTGAACCCAAGTTAATTGTCACTTGGAGAACAGTTTCTCTGACCCAGCCCCACATTCTTAAAAGATTTGCCAGATATTGTCTTTCTTGTCTACCTCCCATCCACTCTTTTTCCTGTTTTTCGATTTAACATGCCTTGCTCCTAATGTGCGCCCCCCACCCCACCCCACCCCCCCCCCAACCCCCCCCCCCCCCCCCCCCCCCCCCCCCCCCACCAAACAAACCCAAAAAAAAAAAAAAAAAAAATCCATTTAACCATATTAATCTGTATAAAGCTTGAACTTTTAATGTTTGTCTCAATATCTATATGTTAATGCAAATATACGAATCGTCTTAAATAGAATATGATGTTTGCGACTAGTTAGTGTATCAAGTACTAATTCCTACCCTAGCCGATTCTGGGTCATCTGTAATCCGGGAAAGGGCAAGCAAGATGCACATCAATCCCAATCTGAGAAAAATTGCAGTGGCCTGGTCCCCATCTGGATTGATTTTGGATTGTGCGTTGAAGTATTAACAATTGAACACTAGAACACTTGACACTCCAGCAGCGCTGTAAACAATAAAACTATATAATATCACAACGGATTCTTGGGTATTATGTTCACAAAAAAAAATCTGTACTATATTGTATCAGATAAAAGTCTTAAGGTTGTCAGCTTGATCTCTGGCCCAGTTTCTCTAGTTAATTTCTCATTGATCATTACATACACGGCTATTTACATATTTGCATGCATATCTAAGAAACATAGCCATGACTCCATATCAGTTATGGAAAGTTCTCGTATCTGACACGTGAGGACACACGGATAACATGGTATCCGGTGTCCAGTTAACACTGTGCATAGACCCAATCTGCTTGCATCTCTGCTTTGCATGTTTGATGTAGCAACCAAAAAAGAAAAAAAATCCTGTATCTTTATATTCTTCTTTCTAATGACTGTTTACAATATGTTTATGAAATCTTTGGTCAGGCTGGAGCGCCATTTGGAGCGTGCAGGAATGTCGGAGCATCTGATCCGAATCCTACTCCATCGATCAACAGCAGTGGAGGTATTTATTCTGGAACCATAGAATTGTCCGGATCGCCTTCAAGAATCCACTCTTATTATCCCCTCATGTTGAAACTGATTCTTACATTGCCGATGATTCTATTGTCACTGTAGTCTTTTCACTCGCCACATCATAGTGCACGTTAATGACTCATTTTTCCTATTTTCGAGGCCGTGTTTTGCCTTTTGAACTGTAATTTTTATAGACTCTACAAACTTAAGGGTCCTCGTTGCTGTTATTTAAATGATTGATGAGGATCTTTAAGCAATTGTTTGGCCTCTTGAAAAAGCAATGCAGAACACAACTAGTCAAATAACAGCTCCATCCAATAGGCCACATCAGTTTCCTTCCAAAAAAAAAAAAGCTGGGGGCCATATCAAGTCATCAGCCAGAAATTGACCCCAATCAACAAATGTGATGAAACAAAAAAGAAAAAATATATATGGCTTCCAAGAAAAGCAACCATCATTACCCAAAAAAATTGGCTTTTTCTGCTGCCAATAACAATGAGATAAACCAAACATAATTGATACTTAATTCTTTTGAGAAGGTTCCTTAATCTGCATTAAGTGTTTAATTAGTTTACGACCATAATCACAGCCTAATCTGATCTGTCCTTGTTGATTTTAAAAAAAAAAAAAATCAAATATCAACAATGCTACAGCTACCTCATTTTCAACATCTAGAATGTAATACTTCGGCATCTCACAATAAAAAGGTGTTTTGTTTAGATTGTGACCATCGAGCCTATTATATGCTGCCAGTATGGTCCAGCTCATTGATAAAAAGTTGGTGCGTGATGGACGGTGAGTCTTGGATACATCGCCAACTGGTGTTTATATCATTGTGGAGGTAAATTTTTCGAGGAATTTATCTGCACTGCACACAGTTTTATAAGCGGGAAGCAGAACAACGTAAACACCAGGAAATTTATGTGAAAATCTTTTTGCCTCTGGATTTGCTCAGGATCGTAACTGAATGTAACGTCCCAGCTGTAATTGATTTGAGTGGTGCGTGATTGTTTGGGATGTGCTGGTTGGTGAAGATTGAGGTCCAGATTCGCATCTGTAACCCCCACGTGTCTAGTAGTTGTAACCGCTCTAACAGTCAGGTGGTCAGGTGAGATCAATTAGATGAAACTGGGTCTGTGATCTATGATCTGCAAAACTTGATAGGTGTCACAATCTCGCATGGGGTCATAATTTGGACCACTACAATTATAATTAAAAAGAAAATCTTATTACATGTGTGTTTGCGTCTGGACTCCAACCCTCATGTAAAGCCGTTTAGCACATTTTTTTTTTTTGTAGAAATTTGAATTGAATATCTAAAATATGAGATCATCATTATAATTTTATTATATAAATATCCGAAGTTACAACTTACATATATGTACTTTGTTTGAATTTATGACCTCTATAATATCTTCTACCTTCTCATCAAGTGTTTTAGATATCTGCTCCATTCATAAAACATGTCATGCCATCAAGTAATATAGTTAGTTTTAATGATTTGTGAAGGGGTGAGTTGCATTATGCCACTCAACTTGCTCATGTGAGGGTTTTCCAATGCTATGATATATAAAATTTCTATTAAATTTATCCATATCATGTTTTAATGAAATTGCAGAACATTTTCTATATTATTAGCGGTTTGTAAATCTATGTACTCCATTAAAATGAGTAGAAGACCCCATGTTCTATTAAACTTATTTGAGAATGTCTCTATGTTGTTATAAATTTTGACAAAAAATCTCTCTGTTTTATTAGATTAAACAGAAAATAGACATATATCATCTAAAATTTGAAATGAAGTTCCTATACATTATCTTAGATTTTGCATAGGTTACCAAAACTAATGATGATATAAGGTTGTGTTATTTGGTGAGCTCAATAGAGCACGTGGCTTCTTTACTTAGAATAGCAATTCAAACTGAGTGAATAATTTTAATTGTGCGTAATTTGGGCCTCTTTATTTTGTTGTAAGTGGCTGTAAGTCGTAAGTCGTAATGAGAATGAAAAAAGTGACTGTAGTAGAGAAAATATATTACGTTCTATGGTATTTAATTGATAATGTGAAAAAATAAGTGAGTGAATAATTTTAATTTTGCAAGTTGTTTTGAAGTAAAACAAACAATAAAAATAAAAAAAAAATATTTGTGACCTGCAGTTTTACAAGTTGCGGTTCAAAACAAACACCCTTTTTATAATTGATTAGATAATATTTTTCGAGCATAAAATAATTGAATGCTATTCACTGAACTATTACGAAAAAAAATCGAATCACAACTGTTTGTTAGGTTAATGTACGATTAAAATGGTCAACTTGATTTGAGAGGAAATGAGAAAATCAAATTTTACTTCCTTAAAACACTATGGGGAAGAAATACAAATTAGGATCACTAACATTTTCATGCCGAAAAGTTTTCATAGTTTCCACAAAAAAAAAAAAGGGCAAAAACCGTTGCTGTGTGCAGTGTAGGTGTCTGACAATCATAGATCACATCCTGTACCCAATTTAAATCCCAATCAAATAACAGAACTAATAAAACAATAATTAATTAAATCCCTAACAAACTTTCAGAAGAGAAACTCTTAACTTTCCATTAATTTACAAAAACCACCCCCTCTCTCTCCCTCGTCAGGATCACTGCTTTCAGCCGCCGGTACCTCCCATGCCTCCGCCTCACCGTTCTCCTCCCTCCGCCAATTTTACAGTAAAAAGGGGCAAAAAAAAAAAAAGCCTAAAAAAAAAAGGAAAAAAAATTAAATTCTATCTGTCTATGTCTGTGTAGTCTCGTCGTCGGAGCTCTCGGCGGTCGGCTGCTCGTTAAGATCCAACCTTTTCGTACAGATCCTCGAGAGCCTCTCCCCGCGGTGCTGCAGCAGCGCGTCCACTCTCGCTCCCACCTCCGTGGCCTTTTTCCTGATAAACGCCGTCGTCAACATCTCTCTCTCTCCTCCTCCTCCTCCGCCGCCGCCGCCAACATACTTCTCGACCTCCTCGGGGAAATTGAGCTGGCGGTGCGGCCGCGGAGGTAGAACACGGCGGTGTCGTAGGCCCTGGCGGCGGCGACGGGGTGGAGTAGGAGCCTAGCCAGATCCTCGACCTCTTGTTGGGCTCGCGGATCTCGGCCACCCACTTCCCCCACTTCCGCATCCTTATCCCCCGGTACGGCCTCTCCCTCCGCCGCTGAGCTGGAGGAGCTCCGTGCTGCTCTCCCCCTTCCATTGGAAAACCTTGGAATTCTTGAACTCTTGATGCGAGTGTGTGAGCGGGTATTTAAACACACCCAGGGCTGGGATAAGCGTGCGGAGAGGTGACGACAAAGCACGCAAGGGGTTTGTCGGTACAGGACGGGGTCACGTGGAGCGAGGGTGCGGTGGGGTTTTTTTTTAATTTTTGCACCCGCTCTGGGGGCGGGGTCCAGGGAGGCGGGTGGGGGAGTGGGTGCAAGCGAGGGGAGGAAGAAAGTAGCGGCGCGGAACTCACCGACAAGCACGATCGCTTTGTGGGGGTGGTCGCTTGGGAGACCCGGAGGCTGCTGCTGCTGTCGTGACGTGGCGCCTGGCGGGAGGTGGCGCACGTGACGGTTGCCGACGTGGACGGGTGACGTCGGGCGGGGGTTGAGTTGGCGGGCTCAGGATCGGACGGCTGTGATGGGTTTGAGCGGTGGGTCGGTGGCGTGATTGAGGAGAGCGGGGACATGGGTATATCTACAGGGACCACAAAAGAGACCCGGGAAAGAGACCACACGGA
The DNA here is from genome assembly GCA_038442645.1 of Agave tequilana. Taxonomy (NCBI): domain Eukaryota; kingdom Viridiplantae; phylum Streptophyta; class Magnoliopsida; order Asparagales; family Asparagaceae; genus Agave; species Agave tequilana. The sequence goes on along the minus strand of JAVJIF010034231.1, from coordinate 46,568 downwards.
AATGGAGTCAGTTGCTTAAATCCGTTCTTGTTGCTTAAATAAATAAAGTTCGGAATTATTTTACCTCAACTAATTATTTCATTTATTATTCTGGATTATAGAATATGCCCTTAAAAGTAGAAGACGACAATTTTACGAACTGTTGTAAATTTGTAATTCTTGCTTTTAGAGTAAATAAAGTCTGAATTATAAATGTAGAGAATATGATGTTGATTAAGATGAGAGAATTGTAAATATTCTGAATGAATTTCTTCAATTTTTCACACGGAGCTTCTGTCACTTTTTTAAACATTTAGTAAAAATATAACAATAAAGAATGCAATTGGTACAAAATCCAACAACGTGATCCAAAAACACTTTCACACCGAATCTCAATTGAGGAAATCATAATCAGGCCGACTTCTATTTATTTATTTTTTTTAAAGGTAACTTGCCAAACGCAGAAACTAGCAGGAACTAGAAATAAACAGATGGAAACAAGACCATAGAACCATCACATAGTTATTGCTAGAAATAAAAACTCACATAAATAATGGGCCCGTGACCTTTGCATTTTAAGGGACCCATGAGCATAAAGTAATAAATAGCAGCGGTAGAAGATCACTGTGGTGGGAAGAAATCTCAAAATAGGGCTTCGGTCTACAAACATTAAAAAAAATAAGAAAAGTGAAAATTAGGAGAGAAAAATCACAATCGCAAAGACAATTTTTTAGTGAAAAAAACTCAAGAATGAGAAAAAATACGGGAGAAGAGAGAAAACGCTAGTCTATAAGAGAAGGATTACAGTGGTGTTGTTACAAGTAATCGGGTATTTGATTGTTTTTTTTCCTCCTCTCTTCTTGATGAGAAGAGGAATTTATGAGAGATGATGTTGACGTTATTGGTATCTCGAATGATCGCAACTGTATAATTTTTGTGATCGTAACTATACAATTCCGTATCTATTCACATCTGCTTCAATTTAGGAGCGTAACCGTCTTTCAGCTGTAAGTATGACTCTGATTTGATAAGATAACTGTTGATTTCTCAAGCACTGTTCTATCGTTAAACAAGTACCATGATTCTGAGAGAGGCTGAAAAATGACCACTGCAATCTGCAATCGCAAACAAACCCAACACACAGAGACGAGGAGGAAAAATGATGGGGGTCCCACAAGAGGGTCGCAGAATTGGGTCCCTGTAGAAAAGGGGGGCGCATTTCTTAGCCGAGTTGCTGACGACGCCGGCATCTTAGAACTTAACGATCTCCCGTTAAGCTTTAGATGAGACGAGCCGGGGACCAGAGGCCAGGGGAACCGACAATTGATGTAATGGTTCATAATTTATGAGAGAGATATGGCAATTTATTTATTAAGTTTTTAATGACAATAATATACTTGTTTGTGTGAAAGGGGGGCGGGTTTGGTCGGTGGTGGGGATGGGATGTGGGTGGGTGGGTGAGTGGACGGGGAGGGGGTTGGGTATTCGGGTGTCGCATTCGGAACAGCAAACAGCAATCCTTCTGAGGCTGTTGGGGGGCGTGATTGGTTGGGTGTTGACAAAGAGCTTTGTTAGGTGTTGGGTTTTGATTGAGGCGAGGGTGGGGGATAAGATCGGAGCCCCTTGATGATTACGGCGTTCAACTAATGGGAACTCGACACATGCGATGACACGTGGCTCGGCATGCAAAGACATCAGTCGTGAGGGTTTCGGGCCCCACGTGTCATATCTCAGTGTCTGGGTGGGGCCGTGTTTCATTTGTGTATCATTTGGGTGTTTGTTGCAGAATGGAATTTCAATCGAGTTTTGCATCTGTCAGTTTTGCTGGGTTTCGCGTGAAGCTCATGCACTTTTCTTTCTCATTTTTATAAATAAATAAAAATGTGAGTTTTCTTTCTTATTTTCAAAATAAATAAATAAAAATGTGAGTGAGGGAATGCTGGTGAGCCCCACATATCAGATTAAAAAAAAAAAATGTATATATAAAATTATTAGTTGCTAGTTTTATTTACCTTTTCACTTGTACGTGTGAAATTGGTTAGTTTTCTTGATCTTAGAATATAAACAATACTATCTAAAAGTATAAGATATTATTTTATTATTGATGAAATTCATCAGCAAATAAATATTATTTGAATTCGATCCAATCCATTAGCTTAAGAACTCATTGTTAAACTTTAATTATTAAATATACATCCAGTTTCTTTGTCCCTTTATAAATAAGTGCAGATGTCCATATTTTTGTTTTCTTACTCAAATAACTAATATTTATATTAGGAAATTTTGATATATTTCATTACCAAGCACCATTTGAATGTGTCTGTCGGTCAATCGGCCGGTCGGCTAACCCTTGTCCTCATCAATAACACTATACATTGTTTATGTTGGGGGTTGATTTTCTCATCAATAACAAAATTAGAAGACTCTTTTTATTTTTTTGGCATATAATGATCAGTTCAGATTTAGCTTAGCCCAAAATATTTCATTATCACGCGGGATATAAAATTATTAAAATTAATTTCTGAATAGACAGAAAACAAGCAAAATAACAAAATAAATCATTAACAGTCATTCTCTGAAGAATTTGTTCTTCAACAAGCATCCAATCACCATTGCTCCTCCTCAGTTCTTTGTTTTCATTAAGAAGAGGTTCAACACTGTAGCAATTGCTGAAACGATATAACCCAAATCAAAGTCTAAAATAGTTTCCAAGAATTCATTTCAAAACATAGGTTATGAGAAAAAAATGCAAAAGAGAAGGATGATATATGACTAATAATACTAGTTTATGAGTTGAGAAAAATTATTTATCACAAATGTTTGCTTCTGAAACCTAAATTTCATTTTTGTGTATTAAATAAAACTTATTCACAAGCTCTTCTTAATTATGCTTACAGTATAAATTTGAATATATGTACAACTAAGGATTATGGCAAACTTTCATTCAAAATATAGAAAGCATACCACTTCAAAAACACAGTAACAATTCCTTTTCTTATTAAATTACCAAGTTCAAACTCCAAATTCTAAAGCCATAATGCTTGTAATGAAAAACGTAAATAGGTATGTTAGAAAATGCTAATTACTAGAACGAATACATCAAATGAGCTCATCCTGTCAAATTGCTCGTTGCTATTATTTTATTAAATAAAACTTATTTATGCTTACAATATAAGATCTTTATTACCAAATACTAATGCCTTTTTTTATTTTATAAAAAGTCACTTGTGATTAATCTAAGAGACTTGTAGATTTTAAATGTTACCATAAATTACACTCTTATCTCAATAATTGTGGCGAGTGTTTGAATTTGGTGCGTTGCGTCCAATTAATCGGACAAGAAAGTTATACAAGATGGATATAATCAGACACAAAATGAAAAAAAGATGATCGACTCGTTCAATATGTTTTATGTTTAGATCGAAGGCTTAAATAAAAATTTTCCATTTGTGTACTCTACAAACTTAATGAGTTAATTGTTGTAATCAAATGATTAAAAGTTATACTAACACTGAAGCTAAGTTGCTGATATTATGAAGGGAACACAATAAACTTATATTATTGTTTTAACATAAGCATTTCATGCGGGCTTCAAGCTAGTGAAGAGCCCAAGGGTGCAATATATATGGGCCCTAGTCCAGCCCATTTAAATTGCTAATGTATTTATGTTATAATTGTTATTGTTATTGTATTTATTTAATTATTTATTTTTGAGTAAAAGTTGCTAAAAATGCGACCTTTTCTTTCTGAAATTAATTTTTATTTATTTTTTTCTTGTGCACACTTACTGGATATTATTCATTTGTCGGTGAAGAGGCGGAGATATTTTCATTTTGTTCCTTTCTAAAAAGAGGGGAAAAAAAAAAAAAAACACAATTTTTCTCAAATTTGTAAGATTATCGAGAGGGAGAGAGCTCGCAATCATCATCAATGGACGCACTGCTCGCCACTAATTTCTGCTCTTTTTTCACGCCGTCCTCTTCTGCTCTCAGATCGAAACCCTGCTTGCCCCTCGCCGCCCGAGGGTTCTCCCCCTGCCGCCGCTCTCGCCGGCTATTATCCAGTTTCCAGCCCTCCACCTCCGCCGGCGCCGGGAACGGCGCCGTCGTCACCATTCGGTGCGTGCTTTTCTCACCGTCTTTCTTGACTATTTTTGTGATTTAATTGCTCCTTAATTTCATAATTTTGATGATTGTGTTTGATTCGGGCTGAAAATACTTCCATTTCTGTTGCCGTGGTTGGAATTAGAAGATGCATAATTTCATTTTTCTGTATGGAGATTTGAATATTGCCCTAAATTCGGCATAGGGAAATGAATCTAAAAAAAATTAAAAATTAAAATAAATTAAGATTTTGCAGTTACTTCATGGTTCATTTCTCATGTGTAGGTTGCCTGTGGATGCTTTAATTTTCAACAGTTGTTCTCGAAACTCTCATACTTTTAGGAGTGCACATTAGTATATCGTTCAGAAATATCATTTTAAGTGCAGCAGATGCACAACAAACAATAATGTATGTTTATCAGCTTAGACACCTATAAGTTGATTAATGTCCGTCAGAGCCTGATCTTAAGTCAAACAATTAAACTTGAGGAGTGTTATGGAAATCACTGCATTATCAGTGATTGATGGATACCATAGACCGGGAAAATGTTGTCATTTTTGTCCTTACAGTTGGTCATGATTGACGTTTCCATGTAATGTTGGGTACTATCCAATTATATTTTATTTCCTTCTACTTGTAATCTTTATACCACAAATATTTGGGGATGGCTTATCGATGATGCTCATCAAATGAGCAGTATTATCTAAGCATGTCTGTTGAGTCAATGACAACCAAGGAGACATCATATGCTTTATGATGTAACTATCAAGTTATGTAATCTTTGTGGCAATCATATTTGGTTTGGACTTGCTTGGAGTAAAACTCTTGCATTTGGCCTTTCTTTGTAAGATACTCATTTCATGAAACCTAGTAATGTATTTATTTGATTAAACAAATTTCCATACGTATGCATAAAAGTTGAGTCTAGGCACGCAACACATATATATTTCAGCCATACGTTGTTGAATTGCTGTTGGTGATGTAATGGTGTTCTTTGGTTTTTCTGCAGTCAAACAATGGCGTTTATACAGTAGGTGATTTTATGACAAAAAGGAAGATATGCATGTTGTAAAGCCTACAACCACAGTTGATGAAGGTACCGTCTACTGAATGTCTTTAATATGCTTCTTGGTGATGATTTTTCTTCTTCTTATGTTACATGCACAACATGAACAGCATTACAGATCCTCGTGGAGAATAGGATCACCGGCTTTCCTGTGATTGATGATGACTGGAATCTGGTAACTCTTCTTATGCATGTTTGAAATCTTTGCTCTTTCCCTTTGTTAAAATTGACTGTATATATTGTGCTTATTTGGTAAAGGAGAGTTTGTCCATTCTCAGCATCATTATTATTCAATTGTTTTCTTTCTAGCTTCTTGGCTTGCACATTCTTTTCTATTCATGTGAAATTGTGGTTTTGTTCTTGTACAAATATGGTATTTATTAGGCAAACATTACTACTAATACTACTACTCAGTAAAGTTTAGAATCCGGGAGTTAATTATAATCTTAACACACTAAACTCATGGAGGGATTTATATGTTAGAGTCCTGGGGTGACAAAGGAGTTAACTGAGAGTACTGTTGAGAAACAAGGTCACTGATCGCCAAGGAGATTCCAGTGATTCTGTGAATTCAAATGGTGTATTTCTAGAAGGGTTTCATCACATGGTGTCCCTATTGACACAAAATCAGTTATGTTCACCAACCATCAGATGATGCCAGCTTATATCTGTGAATTCCAAAAAATTCCATTAGTTCAGAAGGGAGATCTTTTTATCTTTGTCCAGCTTGCAGTCAAAAGAAGGCAGCAGAGCTCATTAGTTAAGAGAGAAGGAAAGAACGACGTCACAGATTCAGTTATGAAACCTGATATTGCCAGCCGGCCTAACCACTACCAATTGTTGTCAAAGAAGAGTCAGCATTTCTTCACTGCGATTTGATTCTCAAAGTCAGTACTTTGGACCTCCTTGAGAGTCTGCTTTGGGTCAGCACCGGAGTGAGGTCTATGTAGTCAACACCCTTTATTTTTCCAAGGGAAAGAACCTTTTCTTTCTTTATGAAATGAATAGGCTGCATGCGTTTCTTTTTTCTATACGAGTTCTGCAGTCAAAGGAATTAGTGTCACATTTAAATGCAACTGTAGTGGTCAGTTTCCGCCCCCTCGAGATCATGACATGAGTCCATCTAGCCCTTGCACGATCGTGTGACATGTGTCCATACCTAGAATATGTGAAGAGTCCTAATATCATTTAAACTCTAGGCAGTTCAAGCAGCCAAATGATAGAGATAGAATCTGTTACAAGTACCTCTATCTTCAAGTCAAATCTTCATTTGAATCCGGCAGTTACAGCTCGGGAGCAAATCGACCACATTGGCAACTGGATAGACCCCACTGGATAAAGACAAATACAGATTTTACCAATTCAAATAAGGATGTTTGGCTTTAATCGCTTCCAAGATAAGCAGTTAAGATGGGATAGATGTTCAAATAGATGAGAACTCTGTAATCTTATCAACACACCCACCTGTATAAATAGTAGACTCCTCCAACTAGAGGGAATGATCAATCTTAAAAACCTTGGCGCGCGAGATCAGGCAGTCACTATTGTAATTTCTCTGAATTATAAATGGAACCCTCTCTTGAAAATCACCTAGAGGGGGTGAATAGGTGATAATGCTAATCTAATGTGGAATGCAACAATTTAAGCAAATAAACAAAATGGTCAACTCAAAACAAGAAATGAAGCTGGATTCCCAATCAAGGGCTCTAGAATTACTCCGCTTAATTTCTCAAGATATGAGTTGAGGTACACAATTGCCTTCTTGTTTATATGAGGAAAAACTGAAAGTCTAACGATCAATAGCAATGAAGTAACACAAAAGCAAAATGATAGTAAGACTAAGAATAGCAAATGAGAACAAGTAGATCAATGAAAATAGAATCAAGAGTAAGAGACGAGGCAATCGTAAACACAAGTCATTTGTTTTGAGGTTCGAGCAGCTTACTCTACGTCCTTCACCTGTGTCCACTAAGGATCACCATAAAGGTACCACAACTACAAGGTCTACACAAGACCCGGAGTATACAACTCTAACTTTCAATTCTCTACACAAGAGGTAGCGTTAAGCCAATGAAGTTTACAAGCTCTTGGTAACCACAAAGGTCACAAACTTTCTTTTTACAACTTCATAGAGTTTTAAGGGGAGAAATGAAGCTTAAAAGTTGAGAGAAAAAGTCAGTTGAAGAATGAAACTTGAGAGCTTAAAACTTACTGAGAATGATTTGGAATTGAGAGCTTAAAACTTGCTGAGAATGATTTGAAATTGAGAGCTTTTGACACTTGAAAGCAAAAAACTTGAATTTTTTTAAAACTTCTGATTTCAAAAACTTATATTTAAAACTTGTTGCGAACTTCTCTTACAACGACCCATATATATAAGCAGTAGGTAAGAAATATTAGAGAGCTAAACTAGTCAATAAAACACTGATAAAGTCTTAATAAAATAAAATATACCCGTTTGGGGATAAGACAAAATAGTTTGAGCTCATTTTATTTGAAATTTGGCCTAAACGGCTCACTGGGGCTGTCAACAGTCTAATAGGGCTGTCGACAATCCAATGTGCAATGACTAATTTTGGCCGTTGAGGAGCTCACCTGTCGACAACCTAATAGGACTGTCAACAGCTGACTGATACAGAACGTATCAGTTGTCGACAGTCGAAGTGGGCTGCCGACAGTCAGCTCCGAAACACAGAGAATCTCAGTCTCTGTAAAGCCCTGTTGACAACCCCTTCTCAGGGCCTATCGAGAACACTATTGAGTTGTCAAAAGTCAGAGACAGAAAGCATGAGATTTTTGAAATGTTTTGGAAGTAATTTTTGTATAAAACGTGTATAGGGTATATTGTGCAAGTATGTGTAAATTCTGAGCAAATTTAAACACACTAATTTTTTACAAAGGGTTATACTCTCTTCAAGTCTTCATCAAGAGGGCTTCTCCAAATTTCATGCTTTGGTCGTCCGAGCTTGCCCTTCCTTAGATCAACTTAATCTCCTCAAACCTTCCTTATAAGGAAGAATAAGCATCTTCCAAACTCTTGATCCTTGTTAGTTTATAAACACTAGAACTTGATTAGTACCAAATGACTTCATGTGGTTTGTAATCATTAAAACAAAACCAAGGATTGTACCCTTGGGCCAACAATATCTCCCTTTTTGATGACGATAAAATACATGAGTTATTTGAAATAAATGAGATGAAGACCTTGAAATAAATGAGATGAAGAGCTTGGAAAGCTCCTCCTGAAATTATGCTTATATATCAAGTTCAATCATACATGACTAAAAATATAGCAATAACAAGCAAGTCACATGCATATAATATGAATTTTGCAATATAAAACATTATGCATAAAAGGACCAACCTCCTTCCATGTCTCTAATTACCAAAAATAAGTATGCAATAAAAGGAGAGATACCAATAAATAGATACCAATGAATAAACATTAAAAATATTGCATACATAAGCATGGATAAGAGGTAAGGGCATAACTCAATCTCAAGCAAATAACTCAATATACTTCTTTTTTTTGTCAGCATCAAAAAGAGAGGGATACCAACTTTGAAAATCCAAATACCAATTGAAAATAGATCACTTGAAAACTTATATGATACCAATTGAAAACTCATCTCAAGTGAATTTTTTTATGAAAAGTGATGTAAAACTCATAAAATCAAGAAAACTCACAAACTCAAAATATCATATATCTGTCATACAAACATTTAATTCACCATAAATAAAAGAAAATATATTGTAGTCAAGAGGTTTAGTAAAAATATCTGCCAATTGAAAATCGGTAGAATCATAGTCAATTTCATTATCTCTTTTCTCATAATGATCTCTAAGAAAGTGATATCGAATCTCTATATGCTTAGTCTTACTATGTTGATTTGCATTCTTGGTCATATGAATAATACTAGTATTATCACAAAATATTTTAATATAATCATAATGCAAATCATAATCAAGGAGAGTATGTTTTATCCAAAGGACTTGTGCACAACAAGCCCCGACCGCAACATACTCCGCCTCAGCGGTTGAGAAGGCTACGAAATTTTGTTTCTTGAAAGACCATGAGACGAGGCAATTTTTAAGAAATTGATAAGTTTCACTAGTGCTCTTCCTATCCACTCTACAACCGATATAGTCGGCATCCGAATAACTCATCATAGAGAATTGTCCGATCTTTGGATACCACAAGCCATTCCAATAGTGCCTTTAAGATATCTAATAAAGTGTTTTACCGCAATCACATGAGACTCTCTAGGACAAAATTAAAACCTAGCACACAAACATATACTAAACATAATGTCCAGACTACTTGCCGCCAAGTAAAACAAACCATCAATCATGCTACGATAGAGTTTAACGTCAACGTTTTTATCTTGCTCATTTTTGTCAAGCTTGGTTGTGGTAGCCATGGGAGTTTTGCTTATCTTCACATCTTCTAGCCAATTTTTTGATAAGCTCTCTTGTATATTCGGCTTGATTGATGAAGATTCCATCACTTTTTTGCTTGATTTGAAGTCCAAGAAAATAGTTGAGGTCTCCATCATACTCATTTCAAACTTTTTCTCTATGCATGATTCACAAAGTCTTACAAAATTTTTCATTAGTAAATCCAAAAATGATATCATCAACATATATTTGTACTATCAAGATATCATCATCTACATGCTTTGTAAACAAAGTGGTATCAACTTTACTTTGAACAAAACCATTTTCAACAAGAAAACAACTAAGCCTTTCATACCAAGCTCTTGAAGCTTGTTTTAAAACATACAAAGCCTTTTCAAGTTTGAAAACAAAATCCGGATGTGTAGGATCAACAAACCACGGGGCTGTTTAGCATACACCTCTTCAATGAAATCATTCAAAAATGCACTTTTAACATCCATTCGAATAAGCTTGAAATCCTTAAAAAAGGCAAATGCAAGGGTCATCCGTATGGCTTCGAGCCGTGCTACGAGTTCAAATGTTTCCTCAAAATCGATGCCTTAGATTTGGGTGTAAGTGTGTAACCTTGGGCCACTAGCCTAGCTTTATTCCTAATAACATTTCTCGACTTATCTAACTTATTTCTGAAGATTCATTTAGTGCCAATAGTAGGCCTATCATGGAACCTGAAAACAAATGCTAAACTTGGTTCGCTTAAATTGATTAAGCTCGTCTTGCATTGCAAGTAACCAATATGAGTAGCCTTCGGTCTCGAGGATATTCTTGGGCTCAATGTGTGATAAGAATGCAACATTGACCATAAATATTTAGAAGTTTGGAGCGAGTAGTTACCCCTTGGATACATCACCTAAGATGAGATCTTTGGAATGACTTGTTGCGTATCTCCAATCCTTCAGAAGTGGTTGAATTTGCTCCACTTTAACATTTTGAGCTTCATCAATCCTTTGGCCTGTCATTTTCTTGCAATGGTGAGTCTATCAAAGTTATCTTCTCCAATTCTTCTCCTAAGAAATCAATCTCTATAACATTCTTCACAAGACTATTAGATTCCTTTAACTTAACATGCATAGACTCTTAAATAGTTAAAGTTGACCTATTGAAGACCCTTTATGCCTTACTAGTATTTGAATATCCAACAAATATAACTTCATATGACTTGGCATCAAATTTACCTAAATTGTTCTTAGTGTTTAAAACAAAATATTTACAACAAAAAACTCTAAAATATGAAACATTTAGTTTTCTCAAATAATAAATCTCAAAAGGGTTTTCAGAAGTATTTTTGCAAAAATAAATTCTATTTGATATGTAACATGGGGTGTTTACGGCCTTGGCCCATAGATATTGAGGAAGTCCGTATTCACTAATTATTGTCCTAGCCATTTCTTGAAGAGTGCGATTCTTCCTTTCGACTACTCCATTTTGTTATGGAGTTCTCGGAATGAAAGTTCATGTTTGATTCTATTTTATTCGCAATAATTATTAAAGGAGTGGTTGTATACTCACCACCTCTATCACTCATAATGTGCAAAATCAGAAAATCTTTTTTTAACCTTTTTCTAAAAACATTTAAACACAAAAAAGCTTCATCTTTATGTTCTAAAAAGAAAACTCATGGAATTTCGAAAAATCATTAACGATTTCTATAAGACTTTTGGTTTTAGTTGGACCAAACAAATCCATATGTATCAACTCTAGATGTCTTGATGTCATGATATCCTTAATTGTTTTAAAAATGACTTGGTTTGTTTTTCAAGTTGGCATGCATCGCAAATGGGGTCTTTTTCAAATTTCAAGTTAGGAATACCTCACTGATTTTTAGAATTAATTTAAGATAGATGGTCAAACGAAACATGGCCTAGTCTCCTATGCCATAACCAATAGTCTTCATTTAAAGTATTCAAATAAGCGGCATTGCATTGTAAAATTCAATATGTCAATCATGTAAATATTGTTTTCACGAAACTGGAAAGAACACAAGAATTCATTTTCTTATTTAAAATATCACAAGTAGAGTCATAAAAATAACCCTTAAGATTTTATCACATAATTGATTAATACTTAATATTTTATGTTTGAGGTCATCTACCAAGATAACATCCTCAATTAAAGGAGATGAGCCAATCTTGATATTACTTATACCAACGATTTTGCCCTTGGAATCATCTCTGAAGGTGACAATGTCACCTTCATGGTACCTAGATAGGGTTGCAAAGTTGTTATCCCATGTCATGTGCTTTGAGCAACCATTATCAAGATACCACCGCTCCCTACATCTTGGAGCCTTAAAGTGTACCTATATCAATTAATAAAGGGGTTGACTTTGATATCCAAATTTTCTTGAGTCCTAGAGTGTTAATCTTCCAAACCCAAACATGATCATTAGAAGTATTAATTCTATCATAACAAAATTTAGTCATGTGCCTTTTCGGTCACAGTAGGTGCAAGAGTACACATTGACATATAAAAATGCATGTGTGTGAGCATGATGAGCATGTGTAGCAGGGTACGTGTAGCATGGCGTGAATGTGATTGTGGTGGTGTATAAGCATGATGGGGTGTGTGAAACATGAGGTTTCCTTAGAGCTTGACTCTTTAGTAACATATTCTTTAATCTAGCCTTATCAAATTCACACTTTTCAGAACATTGCTCAAAATATTAATTTTATTTTTCAAAGTATATATCTCATTTTCATCAATAATTGAAAATTTAGCTTTGCAAGAAATTTTGTGTGCATCAAAATCTGTCTTTTGAAGAGTAGAAGATAAAATTTTTTTCTTTAGAAATAACAACTAGTTGATTTTGAAGTTCATTTTCTTTCTTCATTTTTAAATACTTGAGAAAATCATAGTTGTTAGAAAGTTTTTCAAAAGCTTCACCCACTTTATTCATAGATAACTCACCCAATTCACCTATAGATAACTTACATTCATCAAGAGTAGATTCTGGAGTTACTTTGGGTGTGTTCTCATTTGCCATGAAACACACGTTTGCCGTGTCCACCTCTTCATCGAAGTCGCTTCCGAGTCTCATGTAGCTTTCAAGGCTTTCTTCTTGTAGGGCTTCTTGGAGGTAGAAGGTTTACTCTTGTTCTCTGGGCATTCGACAATGACATGACCCGGTTTTCGGCAATTGTAGCGCACTAGCTTCTTTTCCTCCTTCCCTTGCCATCTTCTTTTATTTTCAAACTTAGCCTTGTTGTACATCCTCCTTACATTCTTCAGTAGGAGGGACAAATCTTCATCTTCTTGATCTTCTTCGTCGGAAATGGTAGCTGTAGATTTGAAGGCAAGATCTTTCTTCTTTTGGGGTGCCTTCTCCTCTTTAGTTTTTCTTTCCATCTCATGGGTTTTTAGGTTCCCAATGAGACCAATAAGCTCCATCTATTTCTTATCATTTAGCTCCTTCAATGTTGTTACTTTGACTTCCCATGAAGTTGAAAGAGCCCGAAAACAAGACCATTTGTGATTTTATTGGTAACCATGTCATCAATATATTCATTTTCATTCATTGAAAAGTTTTCATATTGGGATCGCAAGAGATATATCTTAGCTCTCTTGACTTGTGATGTCCCTTCATGAGTAACAACCAAATGTGACCAAATCTCACGAGCTGATTTGCAATGAATAACCCTAGTAATATCATCATCATTTAATGCTTGAAGCAAGACATAGTGTGCCTTAGCGTTAGCATTAAATTCCTTGGTGGCAATATCAGACCAAGTGTCCTTATCACCATCGGGTACACTAAATGGTTTGATTACCGCCTTTGCAATTCGACTTTCTAGAGATTACAAAAATACAATCTTAACTTTCCATATTAGGAGGGGACTTGATGCTATTGGCCATGGATGCAAGTCTGTATGACAAACAGGTAATGCAAATGAGTGATTAGCAAAAGAATCTCTCTTTAGGTGGTTAAATCAAAATCTAGAGCCAAAGACTCTGATACCAATTGAAAATCACTTAGAGAGGGTAAAAGGTGATAATGCTAATCTAATGTGGAATGCAACAATTTAAGCAAACAAACAAAACGGTCAACTTAAAAAAAGAAGTGAAGCCGAATTCCCAATTAAGCGCTCTAGAACTTCTTCTCTTAATTCCTTCAGACAAGAGTTGAGGTGTACAATTGCCTTTTTGCTTATATGAGGAAAAATTGAAAGTCCAACAATCAATAGTAATAAAGTAACACAAAAACAATATGATACCAAGAATAAGAATAGCAAGTATAAGCACAAGTAGAACAGTGAAAATAGAACCAAGAGTAAGAGACAAGGCAATCACAAACACAAGTCATTTGTTTCGAGGTTCGAACAACTTGCTCTACGTCTCTGCTTTACCGCGTGAAGGATTTCACTATCCACTAAGGATCACCGCAAAAGTACTAAACTACGAGGTCTACATAAGACCCGGATTATACAATTTCAACCTACAATCTTTACACAAGAGGTAGCACTAGCCAATGAACTTTACGAGCTCTTGGCAACTACGAAGGTCATAAACTTTCTTTTTACAACTTCCTAGAGTTTTGAGTGGAGAAATAAAGCTTTAGAAGTTTGTGAGAGAAAAATTCAGTTGAAGAATGAAACTTGAAAGTTTAAAACTTACTGAGAATGATTTGGAATTGAGAGTTCTTGAAACTTGAAACTTGAAAGAAAAACTTGATTTTTCTTTAAAACGTTTAATTTAAAAACTTGTATCTAAAACTTATTGAAAACTTCTCCTACAATGAACCATATATATAGTTAGTAGGTAAGAAACATTAGAGAGCTAAATTAGTCAATAAAACACTGATAAAGTCCTAATAAAGTGAAATATACCTGTTTGGGGATAAGACAGAACAGTTTGAATAAAGAAAATTTCATTTTATATGAAATGAAGCTCTCGCCTGATGGCTACTCGAGTTAGTCGACAACCTATATAGGGTCTTACCCTGACGGCTATTGGGAACAACCTATATCGAGTCCCTTGACGGCTACCCCTCGGGGAGTCTCCTGAAAGACGGAGGCTTGCCCACAGTAACTGCTTGGACCTTAACCTATATCTGACCCTAGTCCTGATGGCTACCCGAGCTAGTTAATAACATATAGCGGGTCTTACCCTGACGGTTATTCCTCGGGGAGTCTCTTGAAAGACTGAAGCTTGCTCACAATGACTGCTCAAAGCTCAACTTATATCAGGCCCTCACCCTGATGGCTATTCGAGTGAGTCAACAACCTATAATGGGTCCTACCCTGACGACTAGTCTCCTGAAAGATGGAGGCTCGCCACAATGACTGCTCGGAGCTCAGCCTACATCGGGTCCTTACCTTGATGGCTACCTGAGCTAGTCAACAGCTTTAGCGGGTCGCACGGTTCAAAGACTCGGCCGAGTCGGAGACGAGTCGGCCGAGTCGTATCCGTCTCGGCCTGCTCCGAGACGAGTCCGAGTCACGAGTCGGTCGACTCAACTCAGAGGAGACCGACTCGGCCGAGAATCAGAGTTGACCAGGTCGACTCGACCGATTCACGGCCAAATCGGTCGTGACTCGGCCGAGTCAACCGGGTCGACTCCGATTCTCGGCCGAGTCGGCTCGAAACGTATATTCACCCGTGACGAACGGGTATAAAGAAAAAAAGAAAAGAAAAAACTTACCTCTCTCTCGCTCAGATCTGGTGATCGCCGCCGCCGCCCAATCGTCGCTGCTCAAATCTGGACTCCGCAGCCGCCCGATCGCCGCTGGCCGCTCCTCCCTAGTTCCAGGTGATGTTCCTTCCTCTCTTTGTCTCTTTTACTCTCCCGCCCTCTGTTTCTCTCTCTCCCTCTCCCTCTCTCACCCGCTCTCTCTCCCTCTCTCTCTCTCCTGTCTCTCTGTCTCTTTCCCTCCCCCTCCCTCTGTTTCTCTCTCCCCCTCCCTCTCTCACCCGCTCTCTTTCTCTCCCTTTCCATCTCTCGTCTCTCTCTGTCTTTTTCCCCTCCCCCTCCCTCTCTCTCCCTGTTTCCGATCTCTCCCCCCTCCGAAGTATAAGAGAAGCAGATGATGGTGGTGGTGAAGGTATGAGGATTTATCCAGTTCTAGTAGTGAAGATGGTGATGATAATGATGACAGTGATGGCGGTGATGGCGGCAGTGGTGATGATGACAATAATGAGGACAACAATAGTATTGATGGAGGAACTTATAGTCTTGAAGGTCATATGCAAGTGCTGAGTTTGACATCAGGCTAACAATATGGTGTGACATATGTCCATGACTACAGACCACAACTTGAGAGATCTACGAGCACTAGTATCGGTTTGTCTACTTACCGCAGAGATGATTATGATGATTTCGTGTCTCATCGCAATTCAATGTGAAAATAACTACATTAGCATGTATTTATGAATGTAGTTTGTGCAATTTACTATATTGTGCATGTATTTTGATATGCTTCTACCGACGACGCGTGTATTTATACTTTCTCTTTATATTTAGTGTGCTAGATGATATGTTTTGGATATGTGATACATGAATGTGAATGTCTATATATTTTTTAAGATTTGTCGTGATTTTTTCAGAATTATTTAAGGTTTCTATGTAGCGTTTTGCGCGTATCGCCCGAGACCGATCCGAGTCGCCGAGACTGATCCGTCTCAGTGCCCGCCGAGTCGACGGCCGAGACCGCGACTGTGAATCGCCGGGTCGTACCCTAACGACTACCCTTGGGGAGTCTCCTGAAAGATGGAGGCTTACCCACAATGACTGCTCGGAGCTCAGCCTACATCGAGTCCTCACCCTGATGGCTACCCTAGCTAGTTAATAGTTTATAGCAGGTCCTACCCTGACGGCTACCCCTCGGGGAGTCTCCTGAAAGATGGGGGCTCGCCCACAATGACTGCTCGGAGCTCAGCTTACATCGGGCCCTTACTCTGACGGTTACTTGAGTGAGTCAATAGTCTATATCGGGTTTTACCCTGACGGCTACTCGGGAACAACCTATATCGGGTCCTACCCTTACGGCTACCCTTCGAGGAGTTTCTTGAAAGACATGGAGGCTTGCCCATAATGAGTGATCGAAGCTCAGCCTATATCGGGCCCTCGCCCTGATGGCTACTCAAGCTAGTTAACAGTTTATGGCGGTCCTACCCTGACGGCTACCTCTTAGGGAGTCTCCTAAAAGATGGAGGCTCACCAACAATGACTGCTTGGAGCTCGGTCTATATCGGGCTCTTGCCCTGATGGCTACCTGAGCGATCAACAGCCTATAGTGGATCCTATCCTGACAGATACCTCTCGAGAAGTCTCCTAAAAGATGGAGGCTCGTCCACAATAAGTGCTCGAAGTTCAGGCTACATCGGGTCCTCACCTTGATGATTACTCGGGCGAGTCAACAAAACCTATAGTGGGTCCTACCTTGACGGCTACCCCTCGGGGAGTCTCCTGAAAGATGGAGGCTCACCTACCATGACTGTTCGGAGCTCAGCCTACATTGGGTTCTCACCCTGATGAGCACTCGAACGAGTCAACAACCTACAACGGGTCCTACCCTGATGTCTACCCCTCGGGGAGTCTCCTGAGAGATGGAGGCTCCTCGGGTCCTTACCCTGATGGCTACCTGAGCGAGTCAATAGCCTACAACGAGTCCTACCCTGATGACTGCCCCTCGGGGAGTCTCCTGAAAAATAGAGGCTCGCCCACAGTGGGAGGTTAGCCTACATCGGGTCCTCATCGTAGTGGTTACCCGAGCGACTCAAAAGCCTATACCAGGTCCCACCCAGACGACTGTCTAAATATCTGACACCCCAGACAACAAACGTCATTCCTCTACAAGCTACCAAGCAACGTATAACCGGGCAGGGCTCACGCCATAACACCTGTATAAACGCATCAAGAACAAGATACAACACAATCGAAAAAAGGAAATAATCATTTTTATTGACGATAGAAGAGTGATACAATTTCTTATTACATCAGTGCTTGTTACAAAAAGGAGGATACAAATGAACCCGGCTAACTCCGCCTATGTCTGCCACTTTGGCTCTCTGACCATCCCCAGAACCCTGGGCCAATCGCTGGTGCTCCCAGTCCTATCGCTTGGCCCCTCAGCCGAACGGCTCATGCCTCCTGCCCGACTGCTCGTACCCCCGGATCGACCGCTTATTCGTTCAGTCTGACTATTCGTACCCCGCTCGACTGCCAGAGCTTAAGATCGAGACTTGAGATGCGCAATGATCGCGTCTTCATAAGTAGATTATCGTGGGCTCTTTAGAGTTCGTTATAACGATCACATTGACGCTCAGCACCAGGCTACCAGCCCTCAACTCTTCAACGTCGCCTTCGCGGCACTCCAGATCCTTCTCCAAACACTGGATCTTGTGCCTCAGCTCCAATCTCTCGGCGCATTCCCGATCGATCTGGGCCTGAAGCGAAGCAATTTCTGACTCGTTTGAGGTGGCCTTCTTGCTTCACTTGAGGTGACCTCCTGCCGCTCGGATATATCATTCAACGCTTTCTTCAGCTTCTCAAGCTGCCCCATTAGCCTTACTTCTAGAGCCGCCTATCTTGCCTCAATCTTTCTATCACCTCCAGCATATCACACCGATTTTAAGAACACCTCGCACACCTTTTTTTTAAGACTGCTCACAATCATATTGTGGGAAATCAGTTACGATCCACCTAGGAGGTGAGGAAGCTGAGCAGCCCGAGCACTATACGGCGGGGAACCCGAAAAATGTCTGATGCAGACTCTTCGCGACCTCCTCTGCTGGGCATTCAAGAAAACCAGCAAAGCCCCGGGCTCATCATCAAGATCCAGCTTCACCCCTCGTCACCGTCCTCGGGGCCGGACCCCTCAGGCCTCAGCCTGGGTTCCCCGAGGAACTTCACACCCGAGTGGCCAGCCCCTGCAAAGCCCAAGCATGCACGGGACATTCGTGCCAAATCATAGATAGGACCCAAAGGGGTCACCGAGCCGACGCCCACAACGGCCTTGAGATAGTCAGAAGCAAGACAAGTTAAAAAAACTAAAATTTCATTTATTTATTCAAAAAAGAGTAACATGGATTCATACAAAATAAAAAAAAACTCTCAAATACTCACTTTGTCTTTCTGAGAGGCCTCGAAGGGCAAGTTGGAAGATCCGCGCCTTCAGCGCCACCACGAGTCGAGGTCCCGGTAGTTTGAGGCATCCTAGGGGAGACCCGCTGTCGGGAGAGCAGCACTGTTGGATGGAGCTCTCAGAGAGGCTTTCACCTCCATGGCGGAGGCACCACGTGCTGAAGGACGTCTCAGGCCTTGGCTTTCGAAGGACTCAGTTTCAAATAGATATCTCGGGGCCGCATCTCGCTTTTCGTCCTTATATTTATCCTTGTACTTTTTGAACTTGAAGACCTTTATCTCCCACTGGCACTGATCTGTCATTGCCTGAACACACGCCCCCGCCGCTTCCTTAACAGTCAGCGCCTAATCTAGGTCATGCTCAAGACACTACTTCTCTTCCTCGAAGACAACCCTCTCCGACTCCAACGTGGCTTCTGCCACCTCAGCGCGCTGGCGCGCCTCCTTCATTTCCAGTGGGTCGACTGTAGCTATGTCTTCTTTTGAAGCTCGGAGCCCTTGCAACGCAACTCCGCGTTTACCTCCTGCAACTCGAAGTCCCTCCTTTGCAACTCCTAGTCTAAGTCTTTACTCTCCAGCTCTCCCCGAGCCTCCGACAATTGAGTCAACATGGTCTCCTTCTTTGACTCTCCCCGAAACCGCTCCAGCTCCCTCTCCGGATCTTGCTGGACTATAGCTTAATGATCCAAGTCCGCTTGGAGCTGAACGATTTGGGCGGTCACCACCTCCCCTATGGCACCGAGCTCCCCCACCCTCCGGAGCAGCTCAACAATTGTGTCCTCCTTCAGGGCATCCCGATGAGCATCCAGCAGCTCGGAGGTGAGCACGATGCTCTGAGATTAAAACAGTAGTTAGATGACAAATAAAGTACAAATCCAGATAGAGACATTGTTATGCTTACCCTGAAGACCTCGTTCTTCAAGTGTCACCTCTGTTCCTTCAAGGGTATGGCCTTGAGTTCCTCCAGCCCTCCAAGAAAATCTCTATATCGTAGTGTCGTCTCTTTATCTCCCCTCCAGAGATATAACCTGAACAGGGGACTCGCGGCGGGCCGCCCTGAGGTCAGCACTGAGCAGCAACTACCGAGGGACCAAGAGGGTCAGTGACCCTCGCGCTGTCCTCCGCTAGCGGAGCTTCAGTAGCTCCCACCTCCTCGAGCCTACTCGGTCCCAGTTTCGAACAGAGCTGATGGAGACGCCACCTTCACAACCTTTTCTTCGAAGAGGACTTCGATTATAGGAGTGCTCCGAGGGCATCTCCGCCTCCTGGTCCACCGGCCTGAGGAGCGAATCCATACCCTTCTCGGGAGCCTCGACGGCTGATGAATCTCCTCGAGTTCCAGAGTCCATAAGCTCGGAGGGCTCGACCCGAGCATCTTCAGCCACGGGGGACTGCCCAGCAACTGCGATAGGGCAAGCAGGCGTAGCCGCCAACAGATCAAGCATCTCCTCGTCGTTGAATTCATCGAAGCCAATCCTACTCTTCTGCAAAAAGAAAACAAGCATTAAAGAACATCACCATGGAGGAAAGCCTAATTATATTCAAGATCTACCTCTTTGGAAGTTAAGATTGCAAGGACTGTGCTGGGGCCCTCTTCTTTTAGCAGGGATCACTCGCCCCGGGACCCTTGGCTTCCAGACTCGACAACCGACTGTTTCGTACTCGAAGATGGTACCCTCGGAACAACTGGGGGCACGAGAGGCATGTCCGAGTCCAACGGCCGGCTCCAGTTGCGGTGGTCATAATTGATAGTGTCAGCTTTCGCAGCTTCGCTTCAACGTCGGCGGAGAGCGACGCTCCTCCGTGAGCGCTTGCGCTCAAGTTCCAAGTGATCAGGATGGCTCCACGCTCATCCTCTGACTCAACTTCCTATGGACCAATCACTCAGACCATGGTATTCCGCATACCGTGATCACTATCCACCATGTTGATGATTTCTCGCACCTATTATGGGGCACGAAGTAGCGCTTCTTGGCTGGTCTTTCTCAGCGCGTAGACGCATTGAAAACCTCACGCTAGCATGCCTCCGGGACACTCAAGGCGCATAGGGCATCGAACTCCAGCATAATGCACCAGGCCACCTCCGATAGCTGCGAGGTGGCGACCCTATAGTGGGTCAGAATGCAGCAGATGAACTTTGTCAACGGCAGTTTCAGCCCCAACGGCAGAACCTGAGGTGCATGTAAACGCCGCCGCTAGGGGGAGCCAGCGCAAACTCAGTGCCCTAAGGGCAGAATTCTACCATGATCCCGGGGAAGAGGCGGACACCATATTTCGCCAGGTATTCGTCAACCTTCTCAGGGCTGTGGAGCTTCGTGGTTTTCGAATCGAAATCCATGCCAACGTTGGTGTGAAACTGGGATCTCTTCTCTTTCTCTTCCACCACGGCCTTGCCTTTGCTTGCACCGCTGACAACGCCAGACTTGCCTCCCTTTGTCATCCCTGAAGAAGAAGGATGGGGGAAGAAGATCTGGTGACTGGAAAATCACAAGAAGAAGACGAGAGGTTGAAGACTCAGGATTTGGCGATAATGTTCAGGGTTAGAAAGAGAGATGCTTTTTAAGCCCTCAAAACTCGAGCAGCCACTCGATCAGAAACCTACACGTGTCGCGACGGATCAGAGCCGAACTATCACATTCGATTCGCAGCACCAACCTCGAGCGCTGCGCCCTTTCGAAAAGTGACGGTTACTTGGTCGACGCTGCAGCGGATGAGACGTGCATTTAAAGCTCTTCCAGCCTATAGAGTCACGCTACAAGAAGACAAAAACTGAAGCGACACTGACAGCCTGAGTCCAGGCTTAAGGATTTGCTCCCCTCCTTTTTTCTCAGTCTTCGGGAGCACATAACTCCCAGGAGCGAGTTTCCGACCTCTTGCCAAAGAGGGAAGCAGAGGGGGTATCTGTAGTGGTCAGTTTCTGACCCCTTTAGATCACGACACGTGTCCATCTAGCCCTTGGATGATCACGTGACACGTGTTCATACCTGGAATATCTGAGGAAGAGTTTAATCTCATCTAAACTCCGGGCAATTCAACCAGTCAAAGGATAGAGAGAATCATTTACAAGTACCTATATCTCCAAGCCAAATCTTCATTTGAATCCGGCAGTTACAGCTCGGGAGCAGATCGACTACATTGGCAGCTGGATAGATTTCACTGGATAAAGATAAATACGGGTTTTACCAATGTATATAAGGAAGTTTTGCTCAATCCGCCTCCAAGATAAACAGTTGAAATATGATAGATGTTCAGATAGATGAGAACTCTGTAACTTTATCCAATACACTCACCTATATAATTAGTAGGCCCCTCCAATGAGAGGGGACGATCTATCAAACTTAAAAACCCTAGCGCGCGAGATCAGGCAGTCACCATCGTAAATTTCTCTGAATTATAGTGGTACCCTCTCTCCTGCACCGTGGTTTTTCCCTTACGGGTTTCTACGTAAATCTGTGTGTTTGCTCTGGTTTGATCTCTGAACAATTCATCCATTAATCCATACAGTTTGGTGCGCGGATAACTCCCGTAGGAATTACCCACCATAGCAACCTTGCAAGAGGTTTTGGATCTTGACTTAATCAAGCAACTAGAGAAATAAATCAATATTTGATTTCTCACCACATGATAGAGACATTGACGACAGAGATAAATTCATGATAGGTTATACCGGGCGATAAGGATGAGATCTGCTAGCGTAGAAAATCTAATGTTGCGACTCTCTGTGTCAGTCCAAATTGGACCAGCCTCTCCCTCCTCTTTTATCCTTCGTGGGCTCTTTAACTCTCTTTCATCTTGGTTTCTTGTTTGTAGGTACTCTTTATCATGTCCAAGATCAATTGATTGAATCTGATGGCTCAAACTACGATAATGCCCTATGCAAGAATAAAATCTAACATACATAGTATAGTATAGTACATACACACATACACTTATATACTTGGAACATCATGAAACCAAAAGATTATCTACCTATTTGTGCGATGACAGTCTCTTTGAGAATTATGTCAATATGCAATTCTTGATATTGGAAGCAATAAATACTTAGATTGTCCTTTTTTCCTCTTAATATGCTGCTGTTAGTAGAACCCTTCAATGTAAGGGTAAAGAATACCCAGCCCCTTATTTTTGATAGTTTTATAAATCTTCTGATCTTGGAACTCTATTGAATTCAAGGGTCAATGTTGGGCCGCTGATGTAGGAAATTTGACAAAATTGAGGATGCAACATTGTAGATCATGTCTACCTTAGAGAACCCTCTCAGGCAAGCAGAGCCCCTTTGGAGCGAAGGATGATGCTAAAACTTTTGGAGTTCGGATGTTATCCTTCTGCTCAAAGAAGGAAGAAAATACCTAATATAGCTGTTTCAATCAGGATAAAAGTGGATGATTCATCTTTTTACCCTCAGAAAGTGAAAGAAGCTTTCTAATGCTTGTTGGGACAACTCAATCAGAAATTGGAAGCAATTATTAAAAGAAATGTTTCAGACTTATCAGAAAGTTTCTAGTGAATTAAAGTTAAAATTTAAAAAAAATTGTCTCACAATCTTTCTTCGGTCCTAATTGAATTCAAAGTATATTTTTTAAATTTTTTATCTTGAGCTTTAGTATATTTAGCTTTAAGGTTACTTTTTGGTGTCTAAAGTTATTTAAAGCCCACATAATGGCTACTAATTTGGGTTTTTCTTTTCATAGCTTGATGATTCTAAATTTTAATAGTGAGAGAGATTTCCTGTAGGGTTTGATATAGATTTCTCAATTACTTAAGTTTCACTTTATAGTAAGATCTTTTTTTTTTTTGTTCCTTATCTTTTTATGATTTATATGTTGTGATATGTTTCTCCTGCTGTTGCTATTCTACTTTGCCTTGCCTTCATTGCTTTAAGCAGCTTCAAAATAAGATAAAAATAGATTCATTAATAGCGAGAAAAGTAGATGAAAGAAGACATCATTGCTCTTTGTAGTCATAGAGTTGGCAGTCTGGATCTTTTCCAGTGCACAATTGTCTGTGCAAACTGTTTGCGCACTCATTAATGCAAGAAACAATTCACAAGATAAGGTGAACTGACTAGCAGAAGCAGAAGTGGAAGGGAAATATCACATAGTAATCACAAGCAGAAAGAAAACTAGTACTACTAAAAAGTAAAGAAATCCATCTCAAACCCTAAAGGGAATGTGTCCTGCTAACATCTCGAGATCAGCAAGCAAGCAAAGCCTAAACTAGTATCCCAACATAACATAGAAGCCGGGAAATAGTCCCAAAACCCTCACATATGACCCAATGAGAAGGAAAAAGGTACACTTTGGCTTGAATTAGGACTGAGAGAGATTTTGGAAAATAAAATGCTTTTTGGATCTGATGTTTAATTCACCACAAGATTGAAGAGAAGTCCCTGAAACTTCAATTTCTTATGCATTTGCTTCCAAACTCTGATTGAGGTGTCCTAGAATTCGGGAAATGTTTCCTCTTGTGCTTCCTGATGTTGCAGAAACTTTTGGTTTTTTCTGGTTTTTCAGATTATTTTTCCTTCATGTGATTGTAGACGCTGTAATCTTTAGTCACCTTCTTCCCTCGTTGAGCAACTTGAGAATGAGATTCGAACTATAAAACTTAAGTATCATAACTTTCCCACAAAAAAACTTAGCTTTCTTGAGGGGGCTCTTCGTGGTCACTTGTTCTGCAATGCCCTATCTGTTGTGAACGAAATTGATATATTCTGATACTAATTGTTGCATGCATAACCCGGGATACCATACTTACTATGATATCAATTGTTGGGAGATACAGAGATCCCCATCGATGACCTCAAGCACGCCATCAGATCGATTACCTCGAGCACACAAGATGAATATTAAAAGATATAAGAAGAACACACAATTTAACGTGATTCGGCCCAAACTTGGCCTACGTCCACGGGGAGAGAACTTGAGAGAGTTTTATTAATAAACTTGATATAAAGAGATCTAAACTTCCTTTTGATGACACAAGAGTATTCACTTTCCCTTTGAATCTACACTTAGATTATAAGAGTATACCTTCTCTCTATGCACGTTCACCTTGCTCCTCTCTTTCTTGATTTTAGGGCGTTACATTATTGTTCACCATAACTTTCTTCTGCTTTACTTTACAATGCTGGGTTACACCTTTTATTTATAAGATTTTACAATACAACTCTTATTTGGACTATGAGATGATCTTGGACATTAGATACTTGAAGAATCTTGATCAATCCTATTAGGAGTTGATCTCCTTGATCTAGAAAGATTTTAGACTTTTAATCTTAGAAACAAATCTTCATTGAATAGGAATTAAATCATATTCATACTTCTCCTGAAAAGTAACTCACAATCGCCTGAAAAGAAAACTGTTTCACCTTGATTTGATTCTTCTGCTTCATGCCGGGCCTGTTTGGTTAAGGGTGGAAGTGAGGAAGTGAAGAAGTGAGGAAGTGGTAATAGTTCCCTTTGGAACTTGAGAATTGGTTAGTAAGTTTTTTGGTGTTTGGATGTTGTTGGGAAGTGTGGTTTGAAAAATGTTATGTCTTTTCCGGTGTTTGGATGGTAATGTGGAAGTGGAAGTGGAAAAGTTGACCACAAAGTTGACCGCAAAATAATATTAAAATAAAAATTAATTAAGAAAAATAAAAATTGGACTGTAATTAGAATGCAAGTGAGATTTATATGAGCAAAAAAATAACTGTTTTGTGCTACAACTTATTACAAATGAGATTTACATGACCACAAAATTAACTGTAGCACACTGGAAGTGAGGAAAAGGTTGTGTAAAAGAGAAAAGAGAAAAGGAAAAGACCTTTTTCCATTTTCCTTTTCCGGTGCTTGGATAAACAGCGAAAATGGGAAAAGACACTTCCCACTTCCTCACTTCCACCCAATTTCTTGAATCCAAACAGCCCCGCCATCGTTTTCTCCAACTCAATTGGATTTTCTTGGACTATCATCTCCTCTTGAAAAACAAGACAAAATTCTAACAATCTCAATCTTGACTTGCTTTTCAAGCTTTTAGCAAAATAACTTGAAAATTTGGATTACTATCTTAATTCTTTCCTTGGTTATAACCATATCGTGAAGCCTTTAACCTTGCCCCCTCTCCCTGGGGCCTTAAGCGAATTCACCGCTCTGCTTTGGGCCATCTCGGGCCTTACCCGAATGCACCCTTTATTTAGTCGTCTGCAACACTTAGACTCGTTGCAATTTTCCTTGAAGCTCCACCTCGAAGTGAGCTCCCTTCAAGCTTTTCATTGAAACTACTTGACCTAGTTTCTTTCCCTTAGCTTGCATTGCATCACCGCTGCCACCAGCAAATTTTGCTTTGTGACGCCTTTCTGGTCATGGAGCCCTGCCTGTCTTGAGACAATCCACCTCTAATTCTGCCATGGTCTTACCGTTTTTACACGAACATTGTCAAGGGCTTGTCGTGCCATGGTCTTCTACCGATCGCTTGGTGATGGTCCACCTTCCATCTATTATTAACCTTGAGACTTATCGTCTTCACATAACTGCCATGATCTTACTGGGCCTTCCCGCCACACACTGTCATGATATTCCTTCCATCAATCAGGGTTACCATCCACCACTGCATTGATGTTTGTCAGATCTATTTTCCTGCTATTAATGATTTTCAAACTTGATAGATCCACCAATGTTTGCAATGATCTCATTGTGTCACGATTAGTCTGTCGTAACTTTGACTATGATCTCTGTCGATTCCTTTAACCGATTTATACAGAATCTGCATCAGACATTGAAATCTCCTTGATCTGCACCCACCATTGTATCCAAAATATTGAAAAATATAGAGTTTGATAACTTGATCGTCTAAATCCGACTATGATTGTACAATCGACCTTCCGATCAATCTCGTCTATTGAATGTCTTCATCATCCTCCACTGTTTTTCCTTTGACTTGCTGCCGCAGCGAGCCTCTATAGTATACCTTGGGCGATGCCTCCGTGAGCTCGTCGAACTCGTCTTGCCGTCCGCTATTGGCGATGATTCGATCATCACCTCTGCATCTACCGTGTTCAGATCTGAGCATCATTGAATCTTGACGACTCCATCTTGATCAATATACTCTAAAAGTCATCGATCTTTACCTTAGAACAAATCTGAACTTTCTTCTTGTCTTCTTCATCTTGAAGCCTCCGTCAAACTCCATCGACTCGACATTTTCTGCTTCATCTAGAGCACTTGAGTCTTGAACGAATACCATCTATTCTGATACCATTTGTTGTGAACTAAATTGATATACTCCGATACCAATTGTTGCATGCATAACCCAGGATACTATACTTATTATGATACCAATTGGGAGATACAGAAATCCCCACCGACGACATCAAGCACGCCATGAGATCGATTACCTCAAGCACACACGATAAATATTAAAAGATATAAGAAGAAGAACACAATTTAACGTGGTTCGGCCCAAACTTGGCCTACGTCCCCGGAGAGAGAACTTGAGGGGCTTCATTAATAAACTTGATACAAAGAGATCTAACATTTCTCTTAATGACACAAGAGTATTCACCTTCCCTTTGATTCCACACATAGATTATAAGAGTATACCTTCTCTCTATGCACCTTCACCTTGCTCCTCTCTTTCTTGGCTTTCTAGGGTCTTACATTTTGTTCACCACAACTTTCTTCTACTCTTCTGCTTCACTTTACAAAGCTGGGTTGCAACCCTTATTTATAGGATTTTACAATACAACTCCTATTTGAACTATGAGATGATCTTGGCGATTGGATGCTTGAAGAATCTTGGTCAATCTTATTAGGAGTTGATCTCCTTAATCTAGAAGGATTCTAGGCTTTTTAATCTTTGGAAACAAATCTTCATTGAATAGAAATTAAATCCTATTCATACTTGTCCTGAAAAAGAAACTCGCAATCACCTGAAAAGAAAACTACTTCACCTTAATTTGCTTCTTCTGCTTCAAGCCATCGTCTTCTCCAACTCAATTGAATTTTCTTGGACCATCATTTTCCTCTTGAAAAATAAGGCAAAATCCTAACACTATCTTCTAGCATTTGGCTGTGGTATAGGTAGGATGGTCATGAACGGATATGCAGAGACATCTTCAGATTCTGTCATCGGTATTGATAGAGCTAGATTTTATGAATCTGCTTCCGTGCTAGAAACTTGAATGGTTAAGAGAAGGCTGTTTTTCCCCCCCCATCTTCTACTGCTATGGAGAAGGAGATTGAAGGGCACTCTTTTGTCAGAGATTGGTAACTGGAACTTAACTTTCAAAACTTTTTGTATATGTTGTTGAACTTTCTTAAGCATCTGAGTAAATACTTCAAAGTTGCTTGGAAAATCAAACAAAGAGTAAGAAGTCAACGAAGATGGTCCAGAGAAGGGGTATGAATACATCTTCATAGTTTGTATTTTGTAATTCTTTTGATTCTTAATAAAATTGTAGCCCATAGTAGTTTAACATAGACAAGTAAATCAAACATCAAGCCTTGAAAGGAAAACCTAAATTGGTAGCCTTTTTATAGACTTTACATATTTTTCTACAGTAAGAAATAACCTTAAACCCGAACTTAAGACTAAAGATAAAGAACAATTACACTTCGACTCAAGTTAGGACTACAAAATATTAAGAAACAAAACTATTTTCAGATTTGAAATCTAGTTCACTGAAAATTTTGAGAAAACTATAACTTTTGCTTTCCAACCCCAAGCTTTTCACACGTTCTCTTTGATGGAGCAAAAAAAAAGGTTGAATTTTCAACCTTTCTTCTTCCTAGAACCATATTAACCAATCCTCTCCTTATATAAATTCTATGCAGAATCAAATTCTTCTCTAGCTGTGACTTGTGATACTATTAGGACTCTGTAAGAACCAGATCCTACTCGAGTTATGACTTCTAATACAATTAGGATTTTATAAGACTCCCAATCTGGTTGTACTCTATAGCCAAATAAAGGTTTATTTATATCTAACTTCCTCTCACAAACTCATAATGGTATGACATTAAGAGTTTGCCTTTAAAAAAAATCTGAAAAATAAACTGAAACTACTAAAGCGCTATAAACGAAAAGTGAATTGTTTATATGAAACTATTAATAATTGATGGAAATGCCAAATTGTTGATTCTAGTGGTGAATTGTTGAAAATCAAGTTGAAGTTAGTAGTTACAAAACAAATCAAACTGAATCTGAATTGAACCAGAAGTTGAACCAGGCTGAAGAAAATCAACCAGAGTTGAACCAACTAAACTAAAATTTGAACCAAACTCAAATGACAATCCGTCGTATTCTCTTTTGGGATCTCAAACTATCTTAAGCTATATCTGTCTCTGATCTACCAATACTACCCCTAGGTTGTTAAAAAACTATAGTACTTAAAGCTCCCTCTTATTCTCAAAGGGATCTCAAACTAATTCAAGTGACAATCTCTCTAACTCTTCTTTGGAATTGCAAGCTACAATATCCAACAATCTCTTAGGATATTCCCAAAAGAAAATTTCAAAATTGTATTTTTTTTATTTTTTATTTTTGAAAAGCAGATCTAATTAGATCATGTAGGATATGATGTACTTGGATACTAATATTAAAAGAAAAGAAGAGAGAATAAAATAGGAGAATATGATGGCTGCGATAACAGAAAGTGGTACTCTAGTGATGATACAATAGGAGTATTGTACCAAACAACGATATTGTAATTAGTATTAGAAGATGTTGAAGAAGATGATAATAATAGTGGAACGCTAAAATATTGATAGTGATTTGGATTAGAAATCTTAGAGTTGTAGTACCATGTTAAACTATGAGGATTACATCTTTATTAATTATTTAAGAAATTACAAAATATAATTATATAGAACTACGTAAAATCCTCTTCTTATATAAACCTCACACAAAACCAAACCCTACTCAAATTGTGATTCGTAATACCACTAGCATTCTATGAGACTCCAAATTCTATTAGACCTCTAAAACCAAATAATTTTGCTAATTAACCAATTGCCTATTGTTGAGAGAGACTCTATATTGGTTTAGTCCTACATTGCCTGTGAGATTAGATGTATTCTGTATTGGTCATTATATATAAACTAGAGTATAAGACCTAGACCTCATCTCTTCTTCTCTCCCAATCTCTGATGAAACTTTATCATTATATCAGAGCATTCAAAAATCCTTCCAAATCCCAAAACCCTAACCCCAATCAAAGAAGTTGTTCTCCTCCAACCCGGAACTACAAAACCCTAACCCTAATTCTTCAGTCCGCCACCGCCTTCCTGCCACCTTGACCTTGAACTCATCTTCTCCACGCTGTGACAGTCTCGTAAGCTCCACCTCATCTTCTTTTCCTTCCTCTTCTTCATCTCCCTCGAACCCATCTCGACACCACCTCTTTCTTCTCTGCAACACCCTCACCATGTCACCACGACAATGACACCAATCCAACTTCCTCGCCAACAACGTCCTCACCACCATCTCCTCATCTGCAGACCTCTTCATCGCAAGACTTCCTCACCTCAACGACCTCGACGGTAGCCTCCAGTCTCATCAGCTGCAAATTTCCTCGACTTGCCACCACTGTACTCCAGATCTCCTTGTCGTTCCCGTCTTTGCTGGAGCTCCTCGTCGATAATTTGTCGTCACTGTGCCGCCAATGTCCCTCGACAACAACAGCCAACACTCGCCCCTGCCACTATAGCTGCTATCGAGTGGATAGTTGATTTGGGTTCATACTAAACTTGATCTGCCAATACTCAACCTGACTCGACCTGACCGATCGGCGCTGAGTGAGCCAATCTCTGATAAAGTTGTATCTCAGATTAGGGGAGAGAGATGAGGTCTAGGCCTCATACTCTAGTCTATATATAATGACCAATTCAGAATGCATTTAGTCTCACAGACAATGTGGGACTAAACTAATACATAGTTTCTCTCAACACCTATTATATCTAATGCTCTAGAGGTGTGAGTTGTTTAATCATATATTATTATAGTATGGTGTGAGGTCGTTGAATAAATTTTGAGCAAAATAGAGTTTGATATGCATGTTTGTTTGGACTATATTTTCTCTGGCCAAATTTTACCAATCCTGGAGTAAATTGAAGCCCAATTTTCAAAAAGTTTACTAGTCTTTGTGCAATATTAGATGATAGCAACAAAATTTTAGAAAACCATTTATTTTGTAAAATGACTCACAAATTGAATAACCAAAATAAATTTGCCCCGTGTCTCGTAAACTTCTTGATAAAAATAAATATCATCTGAAATAACCTTTGAACCCAACTTAGCCCAATAAAATAGCTGAACATGCACTATAGATTTTTTTGGGTATAGTTAATGTCACCCAAGCAGGAGAATATTGGAAAATTGTTTAAAATTTGACTTACTATAATTTATTTTAAGTTTTTAAAAAATACGCCAAACAAGTTATAGTGCAACTAGACTTGCGTGTTGGTCTCTATTTTGAAAGTAATCTATTTGATGGTATTATTCGCTTATTATCGTAATGATATGTATTGTCTATGTAAATGGGGCCAGACCCCTTCTGTACTAGCCAACTCTAGTTCAGATAGCATTAATGCACTAGCAGATAATTTCTTAAAACAATTGACAAGTGTATGAAATTTAAGGAATAGAAAGCAATCACCAATTCCTCTTTGATAGTTAGGAACTCGCCTTTAAAGCAAACTTCCATAAGAAACTAATGGATAGAAAACCATCTAAGTCAAATCTAAACAGTAAAAGGCTAAAATCAAATATCAAATAATATAATAAGATAAAACTCTAACTATTAAACCCTTTGAAATTCTGTCAACAGTTTTATTGAGTCCTCATCTTTATCCATTTGGTGGGCTATATTAGACTGCACTTGCAATCTGGCTTAAGATGTGGTGGCTTATATATATTGGGTTTCGTGCTCAAGTGGGAGCATATGCCTCATTTATGGCCCTTTTGGTTCCTACTATTGTGTGAAATTACCCAATTTTATTCCTGCAAGTGTGGCGAGGATGTGTGGTGGAAGACTGGAAGTCATGCATTAAAGGTGCCCTCCTTTCTTTACTGTTTGCTGCCTGGTGCAGTGATTGACATTAGTCGTAAGACACTCATGCATTCATCTGATAAGCCTTCTTTATCTCATACTCGAAGGAAAAGCCTGGTGTTGCTTGTTTAGCAGCAGAAGGTTCATAACTAGGGTGTGAATGGGCAGATATTTAGTGGATTTTATATTCATGTTTGTTTTTATGACTCAAAACACGATTTGAGTGGTCTCTCATAACAAAAACAATCATCATATTGGACAAAAAGAGGCACAAATTTAATATGGATGTCTATGAAAATCGGTTTGGGTACAAATCCGATCAGGATAATTCCATATATATAGTTATGACGTAGAAGTTGTCATGTGAGCATGTAGTGTTGTTTATATGTTATGTTGCTGCTTTTGGAATAAAATATAGTTATTATGAATGAAGAAATACAAATCAAACGTCCTTATAAATGTATGCTATAGAAGGTATCATCAACTAATTTTTTAAAAATATCACAAATATTAACCCTACTAAATAATTGAGAAATTCTATCACCATATTTTTAAGTGTCCCCACTCAAAAGTACTAGTGACTAAAAATCCAAAGGGCAACTTGCGACTCAAGAGATATGTTAGCTTTCTATATATGTGTTGCTAATTTAAGAAACCTGGCAGGTTATTATTATTTAAATTTTTTGTTTGTTTTTTCCTGTCTGGGTTTTATTTTATTTTATTTTTTGGGTGTGTTTTTGTGTGTGTGTGTGTGTGTGTGTGTGTGTGTGTGTGTGTGTTTAGGGGGAGGACCATGTTCATATCAGACTTAAAGTCAGAGAAAAATATCTACCATATCTATTTCCAAGAAAGTTTTAATCTGAATCTGAATACTGTCTGATAAAATCATTTTTGTTTTCATCCATATTTCATAAGATGATCAAGAAGAATGGTTTTGCAGTTAGGAAATTGGTGGATTAAGTTTAGGCTTTTTGTTCATAGTGACAGAGCACAAGTTGATCACTGCTTATATTTGACCTATGATAGCAACTTAGCAAGTATTGTTGTCACATTAAACAACTAAACTTGAAATGTTTTAACCTACATTGATGTCAGTTCCAGAAGGTGTCTCTAGTAAGTGTCCTTGTCATTAAAAATTATCGACACCTCAGAAAATTAAAGCCCGTGAAGGTGTGAATAGACCCTTCCTATGATTTGGGCGACATAGACTTGTGTTGGTAACAAGACCTAATCAAATTTTGGGAACATGGTGTACTTTAGTATCAATCTGTATGCGAGTGTCAGAGTGTGTGCTTGTATGCGCAAGAAAATTTATGGCCAAAACAACTTAGTAACTAACAAAAGGAGCCAGTCCTTAACAGTATAATTTCTTTTTTAAATTGGTCGCAGTATGAATTTAGAAGGCAGAGATATACCTATTATATGACTAGTTTTACATGTATGCCTTTTAGGTCATGCCAAAAGAGTAAACTATGTGTTGATAACATGTGGGACTAAAGGTTTTTAACAAAAATGGTCAAGCCAACAATTAATTGCTGGCTTATACTGTTTACAGGGCAATATGCAATTATAAGTTAATGAAGGGTTTGCATTCTCCCCGTGCATTTTATTTTTTTTCTTCTATTGCATTTTATTTTCCCCCCCTCCATGCTCCTATGCTCTTATTTCCTAGTTTTTTAGTATGTTATTGTCAATAAACCTGAAAATGAAGTGTCCACATGTGTGTGCATGTGTATATCACGTCTAGTATGTATGAATTTGTTGACACGGTTGAGAATACTCTGGAGATGTGTCACCTCATGTTATAGAACACTTGCGAAACTTGACGTTTTCTATGGAGGTTGGCCATATGGTCATAGTCTATTCAAGTATTTAGTGACCTCATGTTTAGAAACATACCGTCATCCACAGTAAATTTTCAATCTTCCAGTGAGATAATTGCATTGGTCAAAATTTTATCTACCTGTACTTTCTATTCTATATGCTCGTATGCTATTTTTTTAGAAAAAATAACTGTACAATATGAACACAATTGATTAAAATGTGCAACCCGATTTTGTCTTCTGCAGGTCGGTGTGGTTTCAGATTATGATTTGTTAGCGTTGGATTCCATATCAGGTTTTTATCAAAACTTCTTGTTAATGTAGCTTTCTGGAAAACCTATTTCGCCAAGTTGCTGCCAGTGAAAACTACTGAAATATGCTACTATAACCCTTAAGATTACTAGAACTGGTAAAGTTTATTATTGAATACTCTTAAAAATAGTTAAAAATGTAGAAAAATAGTGGTACATGGAATAAAAAAAATGAAATTCTTTTATGATCCTCAAGTTGAAAACATACGAATGATTAAACTAACTTATAATTTTAAGTGTTATGATATTTATACTACTAGTAGAAGCAACAATAAAAGATGCCAAAAGATTCCTTTTGTCAATTTCCCCAACTAGATAAATAACATAATGAATTATTTAGTGTTTCAAAATTTAGAAACTTAGGAATAACATATGAACAATTTGGTAATTTAAACAAATCTTATTTTTCCTACATTCACATCTATAGGGACACTCTGACTCTATATTCTATTTTCCTTATTCACGTCATTTCTAGTCGTTTCTTTCTCCAGCATTCAGGTTTTTGTTCTTGAACTAAAAACTCATTAATCTTATCTATAATTGAGCTCAAAATATATTTTATATTAAATAGTGTATTTATGATTTTCTGAATAAGTTATCATCTTCATGCCTATTATCTAAGTGTCAAATTATTGTCATTTTTTATTCCTCTTTAGAATAAGGATTCTATTTCTTATTTCATATTAGTTGTCATCATTTTTTTATAAAATCATTGAAAACTTTGGCTAATTATCCACACTACATAATTTAATTTAGTCTACCTATAAAAGTACATAAATTATTATATAGAATCTTATAGACACTAATAATTAAACATGTAGATTTTGAAAAAATATATCTTAATCTTAAATTTATCAATTATTTTTATTGTATGAATTCTTTTTTTTTTTTGGATAAACACTTTGAAAATATCAATTCATCATAATCTCTTTTTCAATATTTTATCTCTTCGGCTATTCTGTATCCAATAATTTTTTATAAGTATTAATTTTAGCATTAACTTTTTTATTATCTTAATAAATCATAGTTTGTTTTTTTTAAAATGAAATATAATATTTATAATAAAAAATTACATTTTTTGTAAATAAAAATACTAATATTTAAATTATAAAAAGGAAAAAAGAGCAATTCTATTCTATCACAATGTTGTGTGCAAAAGCAAGAGAGCATTGAAGAATGAAAGACTAACTCACAGTTATATTATAAGATAAGCAAAATACACTAATATTGAACAAACAATTGTAAATTACATTACCTTAAGAATTGGAGATGTGTTGTCTTTCATGGACCTCCTCCAGACTCGAGACCAATCGACCATCACTCGTGTCCTATGTAGCACAAATACTTCTATAATGGAGTCGTTTTGTGTCCGAAATGTGTCCGGCACGTGTGTCAGACACGTGTCATGTGTATTTTTAAGAATTTTCCACGTGATCACTTGCCGTGTCCATTTCAACGTTGCCGTGTCCGTGCAACATAGCTTGTGTTCCTTTGCTATGCTTGCTCACTGTTCTAGATAATTAAGTTGGGAAGCTAAATATGCCTGTGACCCCCTCACTGTCTGTGAGGTTACCTTGGATATAAAGTTGTATCTTCAACGCTGAAATCAAAGGGAATAATATATAAAGTATGAAAGTATCTCTGTTGCGGACCTAAAAAAGGATCTTGTTCCAACCAGATTAGAGTCGCCAGATATCCTCCAACACGATCATAGACTTGTCCGAAAATGTATTGTTGGGGGACTGATCTACTAACATATCGAACCGTTACGAAGGCCTCCATAGCATCATTGAAGACAACATAGTTGAGTGTTGCCTAGTAGTGATCCATTAAAACAGTTGATAACTCCACATTATGTGGACTGTCAAATTCATCATACCATTCCAGAATAAATTTCATTCCATGGTCGGGTCATGATCGGGGTCAGAATCCTCACTGAGTGTGGAAATAAGCTTGAATTTGATGGTAAAACTCCCATATGCGATCATGCTTCGGATAGGAGCATTCAACAGTAAGGGAAGTTAGAGAGGATACTGTGACTGGTTTATGTATTGTAATAAAGGATGTGTTCCCTCCTAGCCCCCAGGGCCATTGTAAATCTTGATTTTTTCATAAACCCGATCGGGCACATGGGCCTTCACCTGCGGAACATTCCTTTACAGTCGACCACGGGAGTCCATCTCATTTTTGAGTCTGTTCTTGTTGAACCAAATTAAGTTCTGCGATCGCCTTGCTCATGGTCGAAATTCCCAGTCTAGTATTTAGATTCTCTGCAACTTCACGATGAGCGGGATTGTTCGAATGGTTTATGATTTCTTCGGATAAGTTACTCCAAGAGTGAACTAAGTCCACTCTTGGGTGGAAGTTAAAGAAACCATTTGTGTACCTATCAGCAACATCATTGAGCACTCTCTTGAAGTGAATCGCTTCCTAAACATAACAATCGCAGCAAACAAAGCTCTGGTCATCAGTGTTCTAAAAATCGGTTTCATTATTCGTGCGGTCCAACACTGAATAATGATTAATCAGATTAATCGGAGATTAATTGGAGATTAATCGTTTTTGAAAATTTTAATATATTTAATTATATTTATACACAACTACATATGAATATATATACAGTTATTTGTTGAAATATCTAAATATTATACAAGACAATATCTAGATGTGAAGTTATAAACCATGATATGATGAACACGATAATATTAATAAATAGTAAAAAAAGAAGAAGTAAAAGAACTTATCTCTTCACATTAATAATCCAAAATTTCAAATTTTGCACCATAAATATAAATTAAAGAACTTACTTACAAATAAGATAAATAAAAAAATTAGTCAATTTATCAATGAAAATGATGAACTTTAAAGAATGATGGAGAAAGATTGCTAAATAAGTTAATTTGAAAAATAATCAAAAATAATAACATAAGTATCACTTTATGCAAAATATACAATAATAAAATATCATAATTCATCTACTATTTAATAAATGATAATTCATCTACTATTTAATAAAAGATCATTATCAAATCATCAACATTACAACATAAATTACTTAGCGATTCAACACACACAAAGTGAAGTTTTTCAAATAAAAAAATATGAAATACCTAAATGATTAATCGGGGATTAATCGGATTAATCGGGCATTAATCAGAGATTAATCGTTTTGGACCCGATTAATCGCCTGAGCGCATAATTAGAGCGATTAATGTAATATTAAGCGGGTTGTCACCGAATAAGATTAATCGGCCGATTAATCCGATTTTTAGAACAGTGCTGGTCATGCTTGTTTCACTGTTTGGCTCCGTTTTGGAAAGAGAGTTCACCTCCTGCAAAAGCTTATCCTGGTTGAGTTCCAACTGGCGGTACTCTTACCTGATCTTGTTTTTCAAGGGTAGATAGTATGCCCCATGGCCTAAGAACAAAGAGTTGGTTATGTTGCGTGGACTGCCTATTTCTCAGACCACTGTCCAGACTTGGTTTGGTATCCAATGAGATAAATATCACGCGCCTGGAACTTAAGTGTCGCTATAGCACTATCATCTACGAGTTTGATGTTGAAAAATGTCATCAGGGAGCGGAGCTAGACGAACACCATATTGACCGGATGTGGTGATTTAACTTTTTTGAAGGTCTTGTATTTTGGACTGTTCATTTTTTCAAAAATCAGAAGTAAATATTTTCTTCTCCACCTGTAATTGTTCATAACATGAGAAACTATTAGATAAATAAATATTTGTCAATCAACAAAAGTCGGGGCAATTGCCCCACCCCTCCTGAGATATTCCTTTATACATTAGTGTTGATTCTTCTAAATTTTGAGAGACTACCAGTAATTAATTAAATCCCAAATTGTTACCACAATGTTTTCATACCAATCACTCAATTTTGGATATAATATTAAAGTAATTAGCTAGATAAAGCAATTGAAGTCCGATTTAGTGGTATATTATGAAAGATGGAAAGTTCAAAATCAGACTATGTGGAGAATTATCATATCTTTTATCTAAAAGAGTTAGTATGATATTGATAAAAAATACATTCCCCAAAGGACATTTTAGAAGTTATTGAAAACTCGTGCTAAAAGTGAAAATAACTACTGACCTAATAAAAGTGAAAAAAGGAACTATCACTATGCCAAAATTGCAAAGAACTCTTTGCAGTTCTGAAAATTTCTTTAGACATATCCTACTTTTTCAAAAACAACAGTCCTAATATAATGTCATTATGGCAATATGTAATTGTTAACTAAATGTGCAACTTATTATTTGTCCATAAAACGAATTAAATTTTAGTTGATGATTCTCTCAAATTGCTCTATTATCTCTAATGGGCACTAATTCACACAGCAAAACTAAAAAGAAAATGCAGGCAAATCGGCGAAAAGAACAAAGCTACCATCTCTTCTAAATTCTAACATCCTTGTACATATAAATTAGTGAACTCATTTAACATTAAACCCAAAGATAAAAAGACTATCCTCACTTCAGGACTCGGGCCCCTCGTCTTGGTTGCCACGGTGTAACCACCATTGGCCCTGGCCTGTGCCATGGGCACCTCCAGAGGCGGAGGTGGCGGTGACGGCGGAGGAGCGGACCACTTAAAAATGGGTTTCTATTTTGTGTATAGTTTCTTATTTTTTAAGCATCTAATCCATCAATTAACATTTTCTAAGCATCTATTCATGGTTTCTTCTTTTTATTTTACTAGTTCTTAAAAATGAATGTTAAATAGTTTTTTGAATGCTTAATTCTTGCCACATTAAGCAAGATTCTAGCTGCATCAGTAATGAAATAATATAAATATTAATATTTACTTGATTTGAGCAAAAAGAGCTTCCTCTGGAGCGAGAAGAACGAGAAGAGCTTGCTCCCCCAGATATTATAACTCAAAGAAAATGAATTAAATAGAAAGAACAAACGAGAGTGCAGTGTGAGATGAAAAACAACGAGAACTCAAATGGGCTCAGAATAGGTGACATGTGATTTATGAATTAGCTAGAATCAACTATTGTGTGAGTGTGACTGATTAAGGGGCTGTTTGTTTGACCGTAAAAGTCGTAAAAGGTCTTAATTCGTAAATGATTTAGAACCCAATTACAACTACGACGCTTGTTTGGACCATAATTCGTAAAAGACTTACGCAACTCAACTACCACTCACTTTTAACCCAATTATCACTCATTTACAGCCCACTTACAGTTAATTTTGTGGTCATGCAAATTTGTATTATTTTTTATATAATATTAATTTTTTAATATTTAGCATTTTCAGTATTTATTTGCAATATTAAAAAATTGTAAATCACCAAACAGTTAATTTTGTGGTCAACTTTTCACTTACGACTTACACATTACGACAACCAAATACCGTAAACACAATACACTTTTCTACTTACAACATTATATTATCAACCAAATATCGTAAAACTTACATGCATGTAACTCATTTCCAACTGTAAAAAACTTTACCAATTACGACTTATGAATTACGGTCAATTACAACAACCAAACAGACCCTAAATAGAGGTTGTCGGTCCATGATAATGAGAAGAAATAAACACAACCATGTGCACATTGTTGTTTCAAAGAGAGTTTTCATCAGCAAATAAGATCTCTTTCTAATAACCAGATTTCATCAGTAAATAGATCTTGACTGAACAAATAACGTGTGTAAAGATCAATCTGAGTCCAAAAAACCAAGATGGGTGATTTTGAATGCAGTTGGTGGGACAAATTAAAGCTGGAAGAAGAGAGATTGAGCTTTTCTCGTGAAGGGCATTTCATAAAAGTACTACACCCCCGTTGCTTTATAAAATAATCTTTTTTTAGATTTCATTTCAGCAAATTAAACCAATTAAAGACAAAGCATGCTTCACTTTTTTGAGCTCGAGGCTGTTCATGTAATTCATTAATATGCTTGCACATTCAATGGCTAACACTGGAACTAAGCTTATGTATCTTCACTTCTCTGGCAGTCAAGAGTTGAAGAATTCTGACTTCTTCTAAAGGGATCCTAAAATGCATGATTCAGCATAAATTATGCTTTTTATCTAATTGTCTTTATTTTTTCTGGGATATGAGGTTCCATCTTCAATCCAACTTGCTTACGTTGTCAACCAATCTTGGACTGGATGCATGCAGGTTTATGCTGTTTTCATGGGTGACACATGACAGCCATAAATCGATCATTATCTTCAATATTGCATAGTAATAGTAGAAGGAAGAATAATAAACAATTATAGGAATACATTGGTCCAGATATAGGCATATAGTGGTGCAACAATTCTTGGAAATCTAGGATGCAATGCATCAGGCTTGAAATAAGTACACCAGTCAGATATTAATAAAACAATACTTCAAGTAGTACAAATCAAGCAATTCAATCAGTCCTTATTGATTTATTAAACGAAAGCAAATTATACAAATGTGTTCACTAGTCAATTGAATTCTAGCCCTCTCTCAGAACAATAGTTTAACTAGTCTTGGATACATTCAGAGTTTTATGATATGTTAACAAGCATATTTGAAACTTCCCGGCCTATCTGGTGTATTATCTCTCTGGTAAGTGTATTGAAAGCATCCATGCTCCATAACTGTGAAAAGATCAGAAGATGGAATAGGAGATTGCGGTGGGCATGTCATGTGTACCTTGGGTATGTCCAAGACATATTTTCGAATATGTACAAAAATCATTTGAGTTTCTTGATTCACGTGCTTATAATATATTAATTTGTACTTAAAGTATGTACATATTTTGGTCTGTTAATATGCACATATTTTTGTTTTTAAGTGTGACTCTGACCTATTAGTTGGCCTGAGGTTGCTTCGTTGCACCAAGTTTCACACTAGCATACGAGATGGGATACTGGGTTTCAGTCATGAGCATCAGAGCGCAATGGTGTGTGTTATGACCATGTATGAAGATATGTGTAGTAGAGCACCATGTTTGATCATTGTAGGACATGCCACTTCGGAGATTAGATAATTGAAGCTGTCACATGTTTTTCTAGACCTGATGGCATATTGGTTCTATCTATTGTCTCAGTTTGCTTTCTCTATAAAGCACTGACAATTCAAAGTAACAATCGTTCATGTCTGGCATGTATGTTAAACACCAATACTTGCCCAGCACTTATCATAAACGTCTAGAATTTAGAAAAATGAAATATTACATTTTGGTGTCGTCTTGGCTCTAAAAAGTAAAATCTAAACATTGTGTGCCGGACACCTCAAGCCATATATTTGCTTAAACAAGCATTAAAAACAGACCCTTTCAGATAAGTAGGAGAGAATCTTTGCATCTCACAAACATGCGAGGGGTATTGTAAGCTTGTAGACAAGGTATTTCATTGGAGCTCTAAATTTCCTTTTTTTTGACTTTATCAGAAGTTATGGGTTAAAACCATAGATTATAGTTTGGTTTTCATTCTATTTTAATAAAACATGTTATAATCACTAGGATTTTTAATGTTTTTTATGTATAGGTACGCACATAACACATATATGCACTTATATATTAAGGATTTGTCATGTCAGTGTGGATGTGTTGTGTTGCATCCTGTCTTGTGACTGCCTTCCTAGGTTTTGATTTCCAAAGGTCAACCTAACAAGAGAATTATGGAAAAGTTTGTGTTGCTATTCTGCCTTTAATGGGCAATGATATCTCGACGGCATTTTTTTTTCTTGCTTGTTTATCTTGCCCATTATGGTCAGACCTGGAAAACCTTTTAAAGATAATTTCAATATGGAACTTTTTCTAGTGAAAATTATTTTTTGAATTACTTTGCAAACCGAAGGTGCTAACTGCTTTAGTAAATAGGTAAGTGGGGTCCTACTTAAACCTAGGCAACTGAGGTTGTCAGAAAGGATTGCATGTAAGATAGGTAGGCGACCAGGTCTCTCCCTAGAATTGTTTTAAAACAGTGGTAAGGTAATAATAATAATTTTCATCTTATATCATGGAAGGACTTTAAAAACAATTGGTTGGATGGAACTTGGTTGCTGAATTCAAATTACTAATGTGATTAATTATATTTGCAATTGATCCTCCATTTTGAGATCCTAGTTGCTTCCATGCTTTAGCCTCTAGCGAGAGATGTACCAACTTGTATTTACAATTAATAGTTACTGTATTTAGATAGCATGTGGAGCAGAACTATATCAAAAAAGCATATAATAGTTTTACTAGGATTCTGTATAAATACGGCTTAAGAGGTATAACAAATATTAAAAAAAAAAATCTCCGTGAGATTTCCCCCTTGAAGTAAAATTGTTGGTGGCCTGTCTTCTTTTTGCAGGTTGCAATTTGTCTCTCTAGAGGTGAGTGGGAAAGTTGGGAGCGTTAGCCATTATAGGCTTCTATTTGAAAGGTTTTCATAACATAGATTTGGACAAATTGGTAAAAATGTTGATAACCTCCCTTAATTATGGTGCATGCTCTGCCATAGTTTCACATTCCTTTTAGAGACATGGAAACATAGGTTGCAACAATGGTGAAAACACACACATGTGCCTGGGAAATGAAATAAGAGGGATTCCTTTCAAATTGTTAATTTTTTTTGGGAAACCTTTACAAAAAGTCAGAAAATCTGACTTTCAACTACAGTACTCGACAATCCTTTTGATCCCCCCTTGGATCTAACACTTTCGATTCTTTATTGGGATTTACTGACATAAACTCTAGATAATCCTTCATCAGGATCTAACAAAACTAACATATAATACCCAAAGAATATCTTAAGATTGCATTTTTCTTTTTCTTTTTCTTTTTTTTTCTTTTGTTCTTTTTTTTTCGAAAATCAAATTGGATCAGATCATTCTGATCCAGTGAGAAAAGAGGAAATGATCGTGGTAGTGGAAGCTGATAATAGTGGTGGTTATTTGGATTAGAAACCCTAGGACTCTGGTATCATATTAAGTTATAAAGGCTACGTCTTTATTGATGCTTAAAAAATTATA
Organism: Agave tequilana; assembly: GCA_038442645.1. Lineage (NCBI taxonomy): Eukaryota > Viridiplantae > Streptophyta > Magnoliopsida > Asparagales > Asparagaceae > Agave > Agave tequilana. The sequence goes on along the minus strand of JAVJIF010034231.1, from coordinate 3,759 downwards.
AAAATAATTAAACAGAATCATAAGCAATCATCCCCACACAAAGTCAAATCCTACTCAACCGTGACTTGTAATACTATGAAAACTCTGTAAGACTCCATTTACTATTAAGATTCTATAACAAAACAGCTCTATTAATTAACTAATTACCTATTATATCTAACAATTTCTTTCTTTATTTCGTATTTCTTTTTTTCATCTTTTACATAAAGAAGGCTGTTTCTTAGTACTATCAAAGATTGAACATCTCTCTCTTGTGATTAGGTAGTGGACGCTCTGATACAAGCTTGTTCCCAGAGGTTGGTAGCACCTGGAAGGTACTGATAATTGTGCCATAAGTTTTGTGATATGAAATCATAAATGTCCTCTTCATTATTTATGTTGTAATAATTATTTAAAAAGGTGTAGTTCTGAACTTTAAAGAAGGGAAAACACTTGTGGGGTGGAAACAACAATTTTTCCTTCTTTTAGATGTGTTCATTTCTTGTTTTTTTTTTCTTTAGAAAAGTTCTTAAAGACACACTCGGGCAGTGTGGACAAATGATAAGAATAGTGCTTTCTTGTCGTTCAGAGATGGTGGAAGCTAAGCTAATAAAAGGTTTACCCACACACATTGACAAGTCATGGATTCTTATATCATCCTCTAAGATGTCTGCTAGTTCATTTGATGCAGGATTATAAAGGATTTCCATAGGCCTAGATAAATTGTCCTTCGGTCAGATGCAATGAGATTGGATGCAGCTGGACTTGTTTAGATATTCTCTTTAGTTTGGAAAGATGTTTATTACACCTCCAGTTTCTCAAATTAATTTTTTACAACTCATTCAACTGTCAGTCCCATCATACTCTTTCTTCTCATAACTCTCTTTTTCCTCTCATAGGCTTTCATATATTAATTGTAAAAAGGAATGGTAAAGTTACAACTTACAAGTAGTTTCAATTCTGACATTTCAATGTTATCATCAAATGTTTTTCTTAATAGCAATATCAGTACTGGAAAATTTCATGAAACTGACGTGAATAGAGAATAACACTATAAAAATCCTAATAACAAAATCAGTATTGGATAATTTAAAACAGTATTGTGGAAATGTTTGTAGTATCATTGGAAAAACAATATTATTATGTTCCATTTATAACAATTAGCAGTATATATAACCAAAAAATATATCATGAAATTAATAATGTATCATCAGTTCATCACTATGATGAAACTAGCAATAACAATTGATAATTGATATCAGTATCCTAAGGGCAAATATGACTAGAATTGGCGTTTCTAATCTGAAAACATCAGTCTTGTCTGAGGGGTAACAGGTGAATATGTTGTGAGAAGGAGTAAAATGTGAATAAAAGTTGAGGAATGGATAAGAAAAATAAAAATTAAAGAAAAAGAAAAAGGTTATGAGAAACTTTATCCGTTTTACTTAGGAATTGAACTAAAAATGGCTGATTCGCTAGCAAGAGGATGAATGGCTGCGGAGGGATGCTTGGTTGGTGTACTCAATTACCTTATTAGGATTTAGGAGCATTATAAATGTAAGGTAGTTATGAATAAGCTGTTAGGCTGGTCTAATCCATGCTATGCTAACCAAGCAGGGGATTGGGTGTGTCGTAGAACATGCAACCCAACATCACTGAATTAAGAGAATTGATGGAAGATCAAGACCATCAAATCATCAATATGTATGATTATCGCAATTCAAGTATCTTAACAGGTGTTCATCCTTTTTTTCACACTTACATTCTAGTGAAGGTGTGAGCTGACATTATTTATTTCATTGTTATTTTTGATCTGCAACAGTTAAGAATAAGATTATGGAGGGTAGTGCATTTTGTTTAAAGTTGTCTCAACCTTTTTTAACATGAGAAGTTTCATATTGTATTCTTATGCTTAAATCTTCTTGCTTACTGATTATTAGTTTGATCAATATCCTTTTGCGTCTGAAATATGAGAGGACTAATGCTTAAAATTACTAATGTTCATATTGCAGACCTTCAATGAGATCCAGAACTTGTTAAGTAAAACAAACGGTAAAGTTATTGCCGAGGTTATGACACCTGCCCCACTCGTCATCCAGGAAACAACTAACCTAGAAGATGCTGCAAGGTTCTACACTTTGCAATGGCATTGCGCTATTTATCTATATTTATCTGTATGAACTGAATTCAAACTGAGTTCATTGCATGATTGCAGGTTACTACTAGAAACAAAGTATCGTCGGCTTCCTGTTGTAGACAGTGCTGCTAAATTGGTATGTCGACTGAATTTTATCTCTTGCTTGAGTTCATACATTTTATTTCCTCTCTCATCTGGTGGGTTATCTTCTTTGAAGGTTGGGATTATTACAAGAGGAAATGTAGTTAGAGCAGCGCTTGAGATCAAGCGTGCAATTGAAAAGAGTTCTCAAGCATAAAACTGGGAACTGGCTCGTAGATGCAGGTGTCGTCGGCATCTTTCAACTGATTGGTCAGGGCTGTCACCCAATATGCTCTCTCATAAAAAATCACGGTCTTTCCACGACCAAGTATCAAAATCGTAACTGGTAATCTCATGTATATGCCTATATTTTTACGCACTTCCTTATCTGTGCAATTGACCATAGATTTTGATTAGGCCCTCAGTCCTTGCTTGAGATGGTCTAAAAACAAAAGTAATTGTAATATGAGCTAGCATCTCATTTGAGGCTTCAATTTTTTTTAGCTGCCTGAAAATAGAATGAATGGATGGAATTCAAGAACTGGTCATGAGCCAGCCTGTTATTTCAGTATCTTTCAACAAAATATTTGCATTCATTGTGACATTCCACTAGTTGGTCAAAGGATCATTTCATTGAGTTTTTAAATGACCAGGTTTTGGTTTATTTCTCAGCAGAGAACAGTAATTGTCTGTTTGCAAACTGAGGAGAAAGTTGCTGCATAATAGCCACAGACATTATATACCATGGAAATTATGAGGCTAGAGGATTGTAATCAGGGCATGTTTATCTTTTTAATAGGAAAGAAAATTTTGAGCTCATTCTCCTAGTTTTGTAGGAAAGTAGGAGCTTTTGTGCTCGCTTTTATTGACAAACTAATTAGGCCTAGTTTGGCAACACAAGTTTTTGAAACTGAGGTTTTATTTAAGTTAAAATAAAACTGAGGTTTGTAACTATACAAACCACAATTTTTTAGATCTTCTAAAACAGGATTTTGCTAACTTTAGTGAGTGTTTGGCAACCATATTGAAATTAGTCTTGATTTGAATAAATCTACTCAGGTTAAAGTTTTCCAAACCTAGTTTCAGAAGGTTTGGAGGCCTTCAAACAGAAGGTTTGGAGGCCTTCAAACCCCAGCTTCTATAACTTTATTTGAGCTCCTGAACAAAGTCTAGTTTCACTAACCAAACCCATTGGGAGTCTTGGAGACTCTCTCGAACCTTGATTTGAGAGAGGAAACCTTGTTTCCGAGCGAGGCTGTTTTCTTTCATTGCATCCATTAAAGCTTTGTTCGTAAAGCTGATTGGTGATATCACGAGTAGATGACAGGTATAGCCACAGAATTTTCTTTTCAAGTCCTGCTTAAACTGCAATATTTCACATTTTAGGAACTTTTGGTAGTGTCCCATCTTTTGGGGCTGAAAATTTCCACCCACACACATTGTGTTCTTGTAGGTCTCTCACAGCACCAATCATGTTAAAAGCATCATTTCAAATGGTTGTCAAATCTTAGGAAACAATGGGGATGATGACTACACTAAGGCTCTTGTGTTTTTTCAAAGAG